>JAGFNQ010009424.1:0-77884 GCA_024364735.1 Boesenbergia rotunda
GATTTTTCGAGTCACAACTCCGCGGCGGTCCCGGTAAGCGGGTTTTCGGGCGTAATCGCGAGACAAGGCCCCTTGCGGGGTTAGGGGCAGCGCCCCTACTCGTGAAATAACCTTCACGAGTGTCTTCTTGCGATTATACAGTGCCTTTACCCGCTGTCCCAAAATCCATTTGGGCGAAACTTGCCGTTTCGGAGAAGTTTTTCTCGGTGGCAAACTCTACAAGTGCTTCGCACTCGTCGCTTTGCCTCTACGAGGAAAAATACTCAAAAAATCCTAAAATTTAGAAAAATTACAGAAGTATAAAATTATCTAAATTTTGTATCTAATACAAAAAATAAAAAACCAAAACGAGCACAAGCTTCGCTCGTGGCTCTGCTACCACTGTAGGGTTTTTCGGGCCGCGAAAACCGCTTTTTCGCGTCGCGGAAACCCCGAAAGCCCCAATAGAAAAGATTTGAGCGAAGAAAACCATTTCAAAAATTTACGAGTGCTCGTTTACATGCTTCAAAACCGATCTACAACCTAGATCTATTAGAGAAGAGAAAACTACCTTCGATGCGTGCCCCGCAATTCCCGCTCGCTCCTCGGTTGGTGTCGGATCTCAAGGATGCAAAGTAGCAACCCTCTAGAAGTATCCACACAAGCAAGAGAGTGGAGAGGAGAGCCCAAAAGTGAGCTAGCACTCCTTGGGGTCTCGGCAAGATGAGAGGAGAGGGAGAGCAAAAACAAAGTCAAGAGAAGAATAAATCATCCACCCACACAAACTCCTTTGTGTGTGTTTAATTGGCAGGCCACTTAATGGTCATTATTGGCCATTAAGTGGCCGGCCACCACCTTTGGTAACCCCCTATTTGAATTCAAAATTCAAATGGAGAGGTTACTTAGCCTTGATGATGATGCCAAGTCATCACTTGGTCAAGTCAAGGTGATGTGGCTTGAGTCAAGTCAAACTTGCCTCTTATGGACTTTCCATATTTAGCCCAAAGTCAAACTTTGACTTCATTATTCTCTCATGATTAGATTTATCCAACACTTGGATCAAACTCGAGTCCAACTCAAGTTGTCTAATTTGAGTCAAGTCAAACTTGCCTTTTATGGACTTTCCATATTTAGCCAAAGTCAAACTTTGACTTCATTATTCTCCCATGATTAGATTCATCCAACACTTGGATCAAACTCGAGTCCAACTCAAGTTGTCTAATTTGAGTCAAGTCAAACTTGCCTATTATGGACTTTCCATATTTAGCCAAAGTCAAACATTGACTTCATTACTCTCGGTCCATCATATGGACTTATTCTCCATCCATTGCTCTATGTGTGTGACCCTATAGGTTCTTGTAACGTTGGCAATGCCCTTAAACCTATTTAAGGACATAAGCAATGAGAGGTATCTTGCAACACATCATTGCTACCCAAGTTACAAGAATGTCGAGATCCAACGTCACCATTGTGACTAATAATTGTGACCATCACAATATGTGACAACGTCCTTCTATCCTCGATATCTAGATTGATCTTTCATGAGGCATAGACCGTGTCATCCTCCAATCAATCTATGTGTCTTGAACTCCAAGTAGACTCACTATAATCAAATAAGCTCAATATCTCATATTGCCTTATTTGGGCATGGCCATGCACTTAGTGATCTCACTCTATCAAGACTATGATATCTCTCCCGTCATATAGGAGGGATAGATCCCATCTACATCACTCACATCCCTCCGCATAATTTGTTACATACCCAGTAATCGCCTTTATAGTCCACCCAGTTACGGGTGACGTTTGACGAAACCAAAGTACATAACTCCTTATGTAGGGAACTATGGTGACTTCAGGTCTAAGGACTAATAGTCATACTAATAGTCACATGAGAAAGTATATGACACTCATATAATGATCCATGATACTTTCTCATGGCGGGTCATTCAGTATACATTCTCTAATGTATACCCATGTGTCAACTTGATATCTCATATCCTTGACTTGTGAGATCAAGTCATCATGTTGACCTACTTGCTAGTCTCTATGCATTAACATTGTCCTTGAATGTTAATACTTGACTAGGAATAATTAAGAGTAGTGTTCTCTATATCATCTCACTATCGATTCAACTAATCGATTGATATAGATAAGAACCTTCTACTCAAGGACGTTATTATACTAAGTTATTTGGCACCAATACACATAAGTACAATAACCATAAGAAATGCCTTTATATATAAGAAATATATATACAAGAATATGATACAATGAGAAAAAAAATTAATCATCATATGATTGGCTCTAGGGCTCTCACTAACAGTTCACCCCCAAGGTTTCGACGGACATCACTCTCAATGCTCCAAGCACTTTCGTTTAAGCGCTACACTCCGACAACCTCCGACTTTGAGATTCCAGCGCCGCCGCCGACCCTCTGCTCCGAAATTCGATCCACCTCGAGCGTCGGTAAATTTAAATTATGTAAGTGCTGTTAATTCAATTTCCAATTCTATATCTGTACTGTCATGTTGTAAAAGATTTTCCGAATATAGAATTGCCCAAAGTAAATGGTCAAGGACCATGAGCTTTAGAGCAGGAGCCGACCACGACTCTGATCCAAGTAAAACCAACATATGCTCGCGATTGGTTTATTATTTTCCGTTGCGTATTTTCTCTATTTTTTCGAAAAATTTGATCTCGATATTCACCCCCCCCCTCTATCGAGTTTCTACGATCCAACAAGTGGTATCAGAGCGGGTGGCTCAAATTTGGTGCAACCACCAATTTGAGAGTTTTTTATTCGAATTTAAGAAATTATTTAATTTTTTTTTCGAATTTTTCTCGTTAATCGAGGTTGGTGCAATATCACTCGATCATCTTCATTTCGATTAATTTTCTTCCACACTACTAATCCAAGACTAAATCTTGGAACAAGTTTTCTCTATTTTTCCTTCAGAAAATATTAATGGCCATGCAAGAGAGATTCAACACAGCCAGACCACCGCTTTTCAATGGAGAAGATTTCTCTTACTGGAAAAGTAGGATGGAAGTCCACCTCAAAACTCATGTGGACATGTGGATAATTATCCAATCTGGCTTGGAGCTTCCCAAGAACGCAGAAGGAGTGTCACAACACTATTCTGAATAGGACGCTTCATTGAAAAAGAAGATCGAGGCTGATGCAAAGGCAACCCAGACGTTGCAATGTGGATTGACCAAGGAAGAGCTGAATCGGGTGGGTCCTTTTAGCAGTGCCAAAGAACTTTGGAGCAAGCTGATTGAGCTGCACGAAGGTACCTCCGACACCATAATCAACAAAAGAGATCTGTTGTTGAAAAGACTCTACATGATCAAAATGAATGAAGGAGAATCAGCAGCACAACTCCATGCGAGAATCCAGGAGCTAATGAATGGGTTGCATACAATAGGTCATAAGGTAGAGAACCGTGACCTAATCAGGTATACCCTAAATGTGTTCCCTAGGAACACACTGTAGGCATCTATGGTAGATGCTTACAAGGATTCCAGGGACCTCTCAAAAATTAAATTAGATGAACTTTTCTCAGAATTAGAATTGCATGAACATACTAACTACACCTTGGTCGAGAAAAGTATTGCTTTTATTACAAGTAAATCCCAAGGAAAAGTCCTCAAGAAGAAAACTCAACCAGCACTCGAGTCTGACTCAGAAACAGACTCAGAAGACAGTGAAGGGGATCGACCCAAGTTGGTTCGACTAGCTCGGGACTACTACAAGGAGCTGAAGCACCAGACAAATAAAAGGAAAGCAAGCCGAAGAAAGGAAGATCCAGCTGAACCTTCAACTTCAAAAGGCAAAACAAATGTCACCTGCTACGAAATGCAACAAGAAGGGACATTGCAAATTAGAGTGCCCCAATGTGAAGGAGGCAAAGAAGACATGAAGAAAGAAAGCTCTTCAAGCCACGTGGGATGAATCTTCCTCCGAAGAAGAAGAAGAGGCCCCGCAATCAAATCTTCTCACCTTAACCGCTTCGGAAGACATCGACACCGGGTCGGAATCAGAGCCAGACGACGGAAGGCTCACAATCTCGGAAAACAGCCAAATAACGATAAGAGGCTATTCAGAATACGAACTTTCAAAGTTAATTTCATATTTATCTCGTAACATGGCGAAAGCCAAAATCCGGGTTGAGTCCCTCCGACAGAAGTAAAACTCCTGAAAGAGGAAGCCGACTTGAGATCCTTGACCGAGAAGGTTCAAGAAGGACACTCTACTCAAGTTGAAAAGCATGAGAAAGAGAATTCCTCCTTGAAAACTCAAGTCAAGGAGCTCAGAGTGGCTTTAGAACGATTCACTTCGGGTTCCAAGGGTTTTGATATGATCCTTCAAAAACAGAAGTCCGATCTTAACCGATCTGGATTAGGGTATCGAACCAAGTCTAGGCAACGGTCTTATTATGCTGTATTGAACCAACCTAGAGCTCAAGTTCAAGCATGGGTCCCCAAACTTTGCTTGAACATCCAAGCTGGACCAAACCAGTATTGGATCCCCAAGGACAAGATTCACATCTTGCCTAACCATTATCGAGGCTTTAGTCCAGGGGGAGCCAATATAAAAACAATTTTTATTAGATAAGTTGTTTTTAATTTTTTTTCTTGCTTATTTTTTTTGTTATTCCATGCTTGCTTGTTTATTTACTACTGCAATTATCATGTTTTGATCTAGGACTAGTTAGACTAAGGACTAAATGACAGTTGAAATTTGAACAACCTAGTATTAGGTGGAGGTGAGATGATAGTATGTTAGAAAAGCCTTTCTAATAAGGTCAAGTATACTCTACTTGGTTTGTTTAGTCTGGTGGAACTAGCCGAAGCTACCGATCCAAGACCCAAGCTAGTTAGACCAAAATCTTTCAAGAAGTAACTTGAAGATGAACTTTCTATAAAAGGGTTTGTCAAGGAAAGGGTTGATGATCCAATAAGGCTACGACCAAAGAAGGCTTAGTGCCTTGCCAAGACCTGGAAGCCAATTATAGAAAATCAAATTCACTTTACTATTGTCAGATTTGAATCTAACAAAAATTTCAATTAATCTTAGATTCAAACATTTTTCAAACTCAATAAACTTAGCCTTCTAACTTTTCAAAATTAATTCAAGTCCTTCAAACTTAACCATGCTCTTCAAATTAAAATCTTTGTTTTTGTCAAAAACTGTCTCACAAAACTTATAAGGTTAACATGTTTGGTCACATAGAACTGGGTGAGATATCTAGGACCTGATAATATTTTAAAAACTTGAACTGATTTCAAAAAGTGTTCAAAATCAACTTTAATTTTATGTCAGTTTGAATATAAGCTTGATTGGTTGAGTCCACTGAGTCAAACCTAGTCAACCTTGGTCAATAGTCAAACTAGTCAACAGTCAAACCCCGGTCAACACGGGTGCCCGTGACTTGTCAGGCGCCTCAGACTTTATCTTCGACCAAGACAACCAAAGCTGTCAACCCTGACACACCTGACCTAGGCGCCCGTAACCTTACGGGCGCCTATACCTTTATCTTCATCCAAGGTAGTCAGATCTGCCAAAAGCAGCTGACCACTGACTCAGGCGCCCGTGACCTTACGGTCGCCCCACTGAACACGGGCGCCTAGCCCCTCACAGGCGCCCGGGTAACCCTATATAAAGCCTTCAATCCCTCTTCATCTCCCACACCAAACGAAGTCATTCTTCATTCTTCTTCTTCCTAATGCGCCCAAACGCTCCCTCGTCTTCAAACGTCCCGCTTCGACAATGCCTCCCCGGTACTACTTTAATTATGCATTTAGAATTAATGTTCCTATTATAGAGCTTAGTAAATGCATAATTTTCATTATTTATCTAGAAAACATCATGTCACACAAGCTAATCCCGGGGCTGAACCTAGCCCGGATCCTAGGTTTCCAACCCTAGCCTTGTTTAACAAATTCTCATCCACCACCTACAAACCTATCAAGACGAGTTTCTTGAATAGACAATTTTTTATTCAATCTTGCCCGGTAGCAATGGATGCTATAAATTTCTATCAATTAGACCATCTTGTCTACTGTACACATCCAGTAAATTCGACATTGTGTGCCGAATTTTACAACAACCTAGTCAAAATTGACGACCTGCTCTACTCTACCACCGAACAAGGCACTCCTCTCACTATTTCTCTAACGTTGTTTAATCGATTCCTCGGACTGCGACAGTCACAATCAACCTTTTGTTGCAATCCTCGGGCCGACCCTCCCTCCGCTCCCCCCTATTCGCACATTAACCTAGACACTCTTTACTCATATTTTTTTGGAGATGTGCGGAACCTGTTAGCACGGCGGTTTTAGTCCGTTGACCTCCAAGTCCAGGATTATGCTATCTACAGAGTCATAGTTCGTTGTGTTCTCCCACTCACCACCCGAGATGTCGCGACCATGCGACCTTTTCATACTTTTCTACTCTACGCCATGATCCATCAGTTAGATATAGACGTAGGCCTCCACATGTTCCACACCATCATTTATGCATCGAGCATATCTACTCACGATCGAGTACGAACGCCCTACTTTCATATTATCACCACCTTCCTTCACCACAATGGTCGCGACATCACTGCTGGGGAGATCATCTCGATGACCGAGTTTGATGAAATCGGGTTTAGAAATTTCTCTTTTGCGGGAATAGACGTTTCAGCCACCGGGGTCCTATCATGGAGACGAGAGAGGGCTTTACGACAGGACGACTCTGACGAGAGGAGGTGGAGGTAGACGTGGCCGATCTCGCAGCCGAGATCAACGAGCACTTACAGGAGCCTCCTCCACTGACCACCGACCAGCGCATTACACTATTGCAGACAGAGATGCACAGCCTCAGGGAGGAGATGGAGGCCCGTTACACCGAGTATATGGAGGCCCTATAGAATGAACACAATGAGAACGAGGGCTACCACACTGAGTACTTGGACATTCTTCACAACGAACATTAGGCAAACAAGGCCCATCACATTGAGCACATGGACACCCTCCGAGCCGATCGAGAGACAAACGAGGCACGATACAATGAAATGATGTCCTTGTTTTGACCTTGGCAGCCTAGCTCATTCGACCCTCCTGGCCCTTCTTCATAGATCAGAGTGACTTTTTTATCTATCTTATTGTATTGTTGACCAGTTGACTCTTATGCATCTATCATATTTACTTGCTGATAAGTTATTAATCTTATGCAATTTTACTTCAACTACTCAGTCATGCACTTAATATGAAATGCGCTTAGTAGAATAGGACTGCTCTACATGTTTTTTGGTTTACTTTCTTATCTGTTAATTAATTTTTTTTGAAAAAACATTTCTTGTATTAAAGTCTTGAAATTTAAAATGATTTTCCGACTTAGTATTTTTTTCAAAACTTACCCCTTCAAAACTAGGGCTTTTTCGCAAATGGACTTAGCTTAGGCCCTAACCCTAGAACTGCATGCACCTATAGATCTAGAAGCCAGCATCTCACAAGCACCTTAGGGTACTTTTGATTGATAACCTAGACTGGGTTGAGATGCTTAGGTCTATGCCTTGATTCAAGATGCTTTAGTCAGTGCATCTGCAGTAATTGGGGCAATAAATACCAATTGAACAACAATCAGGTTAAGTGTCAAGCTTAGAAAATATAACTTGAACGGATCATTTAACTTGACTAACCCTAGCAAAAGCTACAGTTTATGATAGTTAGTAAGTAGCTAACTGGGTTAGAAAGGACCCGAAAAAGAAGATATAATATGGTTTGGTCAAGTTTATGCTTATTAGAGTTGGTTCAATATATAACTTCACTTTCTTTGCTCTAATTTTTTGCTATAATTAGTTTTTTTATACAAAGGGGGAGAGAAGGAAAAGAGAAAAGAAATTTTGAAATTTTAATTTTTTATTTTTCAAAACTTTTATCTCTTTTTCAAAAATTAAAGTAAATAACAAAAATGTTTAAAAAAATTTTCAAAAAATTTTTCTAAGTATGGAAAACTTTTTTCTGAAAATTTTTCTAAGTCTGGAAAACTTTTTTCTGAAAAATTTTCTAAGTCTGGAAAATTTTTTTTTGAAAATTTTCTAAGTATGGAAAACTTTTTTCTAAAAATTTTTTAAGTATGCAAAAACTTTCTAGAAATCTTTGCCAAAGCATGAAAACCTTGCAAAAATCTAAAGCACTTAGAAGATTTACAAAAACCCACATAACCTTGAAAAACTCATGGGGAGAATTTTCATTTCAGGGGCATGAAACTGAATATTGTTAATTCATTGCTTCTTATCTGTTTTTAACTTAACTTTTTGAACCGTGTTGCCATAAATCAAAAAGGGAGAGATTGTTGGTGCAGGAAGCACCTATGTCATGTTGGGACCGGGTGCATGTTGACAAGGATATGGTTTCGTAAAATTTTAAATTTTTACGTGCAGCGGAAGAATTAGCATAAAATAATTTCCTAAATTATTTTAACCACGTATCTAGCATGCAACCTTATGATGTGTGGACATAATCATAAATTAAAACTTTGCGGAAAAGTAAAATTAATTTACTTAGTACCTCGCGTAACTCGAAGTAAGGGACGAGATCCAACCGTAGCGTCCCTTGGAAGCTCCGCCTCTACTCGCGTCCACGCCGAGTTCTCTTCGGGATGACTTCGCAAAGTCACGAGTTTTGTGCCAACGAGAACTACTAGATTCTCTAAAGGCACAACTAGAAGAACAAGAGAAAAGATAGGAAACTAACCACTAAGAGACGGAATCTAAATTCCGAGAAGGAAGGAGATGTGATCCGCTTCTTTTTCTCCGAGGTCGTCTTGGTGGATGAAGCTCACGCCCACCTTGGGAGTTGCACCGGCCCTAGGGGAGGAGAGAGAGCCAGCCCTAGAGAGAGAGGGGCGCCGGCCCTAGATAGAGAGAGGCGTGTAGAGAGAGAGAGAGAGAGCAATTAATCTCTTGATTAATTGATTGGGAATTCAAGGCTTGCCTTTGGTTCCTTATATAGTTGCTTTTCCCTTGCCAAGTCTTTCTCTTAACGGAATTAACGGAATTAATTTTCATAAGAAATTTATCTTATAATCTTTCTTATGAATAATTCCGTTATGCCTAGTTTTATTATAACTAACTTTATAATAAAACAAATACTTCTCTCCTTTAATTATGGAATAAATTTTATAAGAAATTTATAAACTTTCTTATTATGAAAAAATCAATTCATAATTGATTTTATAAAATTAAAATAAACCATTCCATGGATCATTTTAATTTCCATAAAAAGAATAAATTTCTATAAATTTATTTATATAAATTTCTTTATACAAATTTATTTATCCATAATTTATAAAACAAATCGCGCTAGATTTATTTTATTAATTAAACCAAATAAATTGGTTTATCTCCTTTGTAGTGGCCGGCCAAACCAAGAGGGTGGACACCCTCATTGGCCGGCCAATTCAAACCGAACCGATCGCGAATTAAACTCATTTAATTCGCCCAATAAGCCTTCAAATGACTTAGCCATTTTTAGCTTCCATTGCGCCTCTGATAAATTCAGATTCGACTTATTTCTCTTGATCGGAAAATCCAATTTTCAACTCGTTTTAAATCCCTCGGATTAATCATAGTGCGTGTGACTAAATAGGCTTTCGATTTATGTTGGCCGTCTATAATTAACTAATTATAGAACGATCATGTGTGGCACCTAGTAGTACATCATGACCCCCAATTAATCGAAAGATCAACGGTTGACCTCAGAAAGAATTCCGAAACTCTTCAGCAGCTCTAATGAATCGTGCCCCATTCCCTTCACCATCTTATACCCACTTGGTTCAGGACACGGTCTATTTGTGTTAGTCCCCACTAGGCTGACTACGTCACACCTAGCCCAAGTAATGTCTTTCTCATCCTTTGGATTTCTAATTACTCTCATGTATTTTAGAGACTCGCACTCTAAACATGATATGCTCTGGCCAGAGGCTTTGAGTAACAATCCGACGATAGGCCTGGGTATACATCTCCTCGCAAGGAGTGGTGAATCCTTTGTAGGCTGTTCAAACATCTTCGGGCACTTCGGCTTATACCCAATCATCTTGGGTCCACACCTCCTTGGAGATGCTTGCTTAAGATGTTAAAGTATAAGTCTCCATGACCAAGATGACTTGAACACCGCAAGTCAAAGGAACATCGCACTTAAGCCGCAGTAAGAACTTCATTGACATATCTATATAGATAACCATATGAAGTCTTACAGCTAGTCACTCCAATGAACTAGTTCCCTTAACTAGCATCTATGTTTATCTCCGGACATCCCAATGTCACCAGCCAGTGAGAATCAGCTGATTAGAGAATAACCCATGCTAGTCTCAACAGAATTGATAGTGTCCGTATTTATCAATTCATCGACTAGGGATATTTTCAATACTTCACATTTGCACATTTAGAGATAATCACTAGTTGTGATCCCATCACAAATTCTCTTATGCTGTGAGTTGTATTGCAGACATTCAGTAGATGAGTTTAAGATCCCAATCAAATACACAAACATGTATACTCAAATAGTGAATTATCATTTATTAAAATAAATATTTACAATCATAAGGCGATTGCCTTAGGACACTTCTCTCATATCACTAACATGTCAAACCTGGGTTTTGATAATGGCAAAAGGTTCAGAAGTTAAGGTGTTAATGTGATCTAACAAGGTTTACTAAGTGTGCAGGAAATGTCCTAGGTACTCTAGGAATGATGTCCTGGCAAAGGGCTGGGCAAGAAGTCCTGGTCAAGGACTGGGCAAGAAGACCTGACCGGAAGTTGGGCAAAGAAGTCCTGGTCGAGGATTGGGCATGAAGTCCTGGCGAAGGGCTGGGCACCGAAGACCTGTCTGGAAGTTGGGCACGAAGACCTGATCAGGTGGATTGGGCAAAAGTCCAATCGGAGGAGCCGGTTGGCAAAAGGTAAACTCTCCTAAGAGGAGTAGGTGAGGACGCGTTCCCCGTCGAGGGAACAGTAGGCGTCGGTTCGACCTAGGGTTCCATTTGGCAGACCCAAAGTTAGAACCAAGACAGCTTAGGCTGTAAATAATTGCTAACATGTTTGCTTCCTTTTGGTTTGGAACTAATCTTGGTTACAGGGATTGAAAGACTGGTTTTCTACAACTGAGGCACCTCAAGGAGTGAGGTGCCTCACTGGGGCTAGGCGCTCGTATGGATACGGGCGCCCTAGTTGAAGGCTAAACCAAAGCAAGCGAAGCAAAACTACCACGAAGCCTCTAGACATACTCAGCTCAGGCGCCTGGTGTTAGTAATATGAGAGATGTGTCCTAAGGCAATCGCCTTATGATTGTAAACATTTATTTTAATAAATGAAAATTCACTATTTGAGTATACATGTTTGTGTATTTGATTGGGATCTTAATCTCATTTACTGAAAGTCCGCAATACAATTCATAACATGAGAGAATTTATGATGGAATCACAACTAGTGATTATCTCTACATGTGCAATTGTGAAGTATTAAAAATATCCCTAGTCGATGAATTGATAAATACGGACACTATCAATTCTGTTGAGACTAGCATGGGTTATTCTCTAATCAGCTGATTCTCACTGGCTGGTGACATTGGGATGTCCGGAGATAAACATGAATGCTAGTTAAGGGAACTAGTTCATTGGAGTGACTGGCTGTAAAACTTCACATGGTTGTCTATATATAGACATGTCAGTGAAGTTCTTACTGCAGCATAAGTGCGATGTTCCTTTGACTTGCAGTGTTCAAGTCATCATGGTCATGGAGACTTATACTTTAACATCTTAAGCAAGCATCTCCAAGGAGGTGTGGACCCAGGACGGTTGGGTATAAGCCGAAGTGTCCGAAAATGTTTGAACAGCCTACAAAGGATTCACCACTCCTTGCGAGGAGATGTATACCCAAGGCCTATCCTCGGATTGTTACTCAAAGCCTCTGGCCAGAGCATGACATGTTTAGAGTATGAGTCTCTTAAATACATGAGAGTAATTAGAATCCAAAGGACGAGAGAACGTTACTTGGGCTAGGTGTGACGTAGTCAGCCTAGTGGGGACTGACACACACAGACCATGTCCTGAACCAAGTGGGTATAAGATGGTGAAGGGAATGAGGCACGATTCATTATAGCTGCTGAAGGGTTTCAGAATAATTTTTGAGGTCAACCGTTGATCTTTCGATTAATTGGGGATCATGATGTACTACTAGGTGCCACTCATGATCATTCTATAATTGATGAATTATAGACGGCCAACATAAATCGAAAGCCTATTTAGTCACACGCACTACGAGTAATCCGAGGGATTTAAAACGAGTTGAAAATTAGATTTTACGATCAAGAGAAATAAGTCGAATCTGAATTTATCAGAGGCGCACTATAAACTTAAAATGGCTAAGTCTTTTGAAGGCTTATTGGACGAATTAAATGAGTTTAATTCGCAAGGGTGTGGTTTGGTGTGGCCGGCCAAAGAGGGTGCCCACCCTCTTTGGTTTGGCCGGCCACAATAAAGGAGGGAAACCAATTTATTTGGTTTAAATTATAAAATAAATCAAGCGCAATTTATTTTATAAAATTATGGATAAATAAATTTATATAAAAAAATTTATATAAATAAATTTATATAAAGAGATTTATTTTCATGGAAATTAAAATAAACCTTAGATTGGTTTATTTTATTTTATAAAAGCAATTATGAATTGATTTTTCCATGATAAGAAAAATTTATATAATAAAGTTTTTTTGTGAAAATTTATTCCATAATAAAAGAGGAGATGTGTTTGTTTTTATTATAAAGTTAGTTATTATAAAACTTAGCATAACGGAATAATTCATAACAAAATTTATAAGATAAATTTCTTATGAAAATTTATTCCGTTAAAGGGGAGACTTGGCAATGGAGAGGCTACTATATAAAGGTGCATAGGCAAGGCTTGAAAATTAAATTAATTGATCAAGGATTCTTGCCTAGCCTCTCTCCCTCTCCTTCTCTCCCTCTCCCTCTCCCTCTCCCTCTCCAAGTGGGCGCCGGCCCTAGAAGTTCATCCTAGGATTGTTGTGAGCCAACTCCACCAAGAAGGCGCCGAAGAAGAAGAAGAAGCGGGTCGCGACTCCTTCCTTCCTTTCCCCAGAATCTTGATTCTGTTACTTGGTGGTTAGTTTCCATCTCTCTCTCTCTTGATATTCTTGTCGTGCCTTTGGAGAATCTAGTAGTTCTTGTCGGCACGAAACTCGTGGCTTTGCGAAGTCATCCCGAAGAGAACTCGGCGTGGACGCGAATAGAGGCGGAGCTTCCAAGGGGCGCTACGGTTGGATCTCGTCCCTTACTTCGAGTTACGCGAGGTATTGAGTAAATTAGTTTACTTTCTACAAAATTTTAATTTATGATCATGTCCACACATCATAAGTTTGCATGCTAGATACGTGGTTAAAATAATTTGAGAAATTATTTATGCTAATTCTTCCGCTGCACGTAATAAAATTTTAAAAATTACGAACCCGTATCCATGTCAACATGCACCCGGTCCCAACACCTGGGACCATACGGGTGCCCCCATCAGCTCAGGCGCCCTTGTGAAGATGGATAAGCGCTGACCGAGCCTGCGGATAAGAGATCGCGTAGGAATGACCACATGTAGGTGCCCCCATCGACACAGGCGCCCCCATGGGTGCTATAAAAGGGGGTTCACCCCCAAGGCTTCGACGGACATCGCTCTCAACGCTCCAAGCACTTTCGTTCAAGCGCTACGCTCCGACAACCTCCGACTTCGAGATTCCAGCACCGACAACAACCCTATGCTCCGAAATTCAATCCACCTCAGGCGTTGGTAAATTTAAATTACAAAAGTGTTGTTAATTCAATTTCCAATTCTATATCTGTACTGTCAAGTTGTAAAAGATTTTTTGAATATAGAATTTCCCAAATTAAACGGTCAAGGACCGTGGGCCTTGGAGTAGGAGCCGACCGCCACTCCGAACCAAGTAAAACCAACCTATGTTCGCGATTGGTTTATTAATTTCCGTGACGTATTTTCTCTATTTTTCTGAAAAATTTGATCTCGATATTCACCCCCCCCCCCTCTATCGAGTTTCTACGATCCAACAGGAGGAAGTGAAGAAGAGGAGAAGGCTCCTCTTCTTTGCGTCGGCCACAAGACCTAGGAGAGAGAGAGAAGAGGAGAAGAGAAAAACCTTGGGTTGTGATCAATTGATTAAGCCTTTGTTTCTTGATCTCATAGGGTATTTATAGGGCTAAGGTAGGGTCCAAGAGAAGGAGTTGGATCTTGGCCCACCAATGGATCTAAACCCGATCCATTTATTAAGATCTATTCCACTAAAGGATCTTAATTGAACCTCCTCACCAACCCCCATATTTTCATATGGGCTCCACATATTACGAGTCATCCATCCCCCCGTGTTTATGATCTCGAATGCCCATTAATTAATTTAATTACTGACAATTCAAATTAATTAACTTCTGAGTCCTTGACTAGTACCACTCGACCTTATCATAATGCTGGATCAAATCCACCTGCAGGGTTTAGCATGATGAACCTTTCGAGCTCATCAAGGGGGCATCATCAACCCGACTCACCAGGACACAGATTCCATCAATAATCAACAACACATCATATTATTAATATTATCTCCCAACTTACCGGGCCTATCGATCTAACAGAATAGATCTCACCCTTTGGTAAATCAAAGAAATAATAGTTAATAATATATGCCCGTTATTATATCGGGATTAAGGGATCGTATTCCGTAATATAATCTTGAGGTCCTATCCAATTATCGAGTTAGTACAAATTGGATAACCTCGTGTTTTGGTCCTGCTCAATGTACTCAAAACACACTAGTGTAATTCTATGGTCAAGACCAACCACACCTAATTACACTACAACCATCCCGATGGGTTGTCCAATTCCATCTCGGTTTTGGGCCTCTATTTATACTAAGCAAGGAACTGATAACATGATCTTTCGTGTGACACCACACACCATGTTATCTACAATGCAAAGTAATTACACTTCATGCATGTATTAATGTAAACAGGCACCAGTGTAGTTGTGATTCTCTTTTCAAAATGAAGATGTTCATATAATGAAATTCATGTCTTTCAGTATACACATCTTACACTACTATTCCCTTTCCCGGGGAACGCATCCTCACCTGCTCCACTCTGGAGAAGTTACCCTTTGCCAACCGGGACCTCCGGTTGAACTTTTACTCGGCCTCCCAAACTCTCGGATCTCGAGACGTCTGATCCTCGACCCGTCTCTACTTCTGTCCATAGTCCTCGCTCAGCTATGTCTTTTGCTCGATCCTCGACCAGGTTTTCATGCCCAATTCCTCGAACCAGGACTTCGGTGCCCAACCCTCGAATAGGTCTTTGTGCACAATTTGTGACCAGGACTTCGTGCCCAATTCTCCGAACTAGGACTTCATGCCCAACCCTCGATCAGGTCTTCGGTGCCCTGCCCTCGACCAGGTCTTCGTGCCCAATTCCCCGAACCAGGATTTCGTCACTCAGCAGGATTTTGTCCACCGAGCTTCACTCACTAGGACCCAGCTTCACTCACCAGGATTTCGTCCACTTAGCTTCACTCACCAGGATTTCGTTCCTCGATAAGGACTTCTTTGCTAGTCATCTTAATCCTAACTAGACTTCTCTCTCCCAAACATCAAGTTCTATTTAGCTCAGTCATTGGTCTATCTGACCAGATATGACTTCAATCACTTTGTCAAATATCAAGTCCTGTTTGGCTTATCCCTTGGTGAAACTTACCAACCCTGGGTACTATTCACTCTGTCAATCATCAGGTCCTTTTTGGCTAACCCTTTGTCAAACTAATCAAACTTGGGTTTACCATACCAAACATCAGGTTTTGTTTGGTTTAATCCTTGATCACTTTGACCAGATCTTGGTATATTGTCAAACATCGAAACACTAGAGGTTGACTGTTCATGACTGATGCTCTTTGCACCAACAATCTCCCCCTTCTTGATGTTTGACAATAATCTTAAGTTAAATTTGGTCTAAGGGTTTTAGGTCAATATTTGAGAGAAATTGAAAAAATCTAACATAAGGTACTCTCTCCCCCTTTGGCACACATCAAAAAGAAATAATGAGTAATAATAACAATTTTAAGTTAAAATTTGCACCAACAATACGATTTTCAAAAATATTGAAGTCTCTTAAAGAAAATATAATTTTCAAAAATCCTCCATTTTTAAAAAAAAAAATAGTATTGATACGGCTCGCGTGTCGTACCGTGAGTATCAAATACAATCAAAGTATCGAACTCCTCTACACAAATTTAGCATAGAGTAACTCGAGTCGTCTCCCAACGAATGTAGTCGATGCATGATAAACATTAGGATGGTATGTTATTGCTTTTGGGTTTTTGATATCAAATTGGGGTTTGGGTTTGAACATTAAGACTACGAAAAGAAATAGCAAGCAGGTATGAAATCTAGTTCTAATTAAGGAAAGACAGTGCAGGTAATGAAATCTAATTTAACCGGACAACAATTGCAGTAATGAAAAGGACAACTAGAAATTAAGCATCAACAAAACTAAACATGGAACAAAAACCTACAGTATTAAAGAAATCTAGTTTCCTAACTTAATTGCATGTAATGAAGACATAAAACTCAAAGCAATTGGAAAAGCACTACAAAACAAAAGTTAAACAACTAAAAAAAACATCACAATTGAAAGTAATTGATCTAAGAGGCTTTTAATCAAACACAAGATAGACATGTTTTAAATGGCTTCAAGTAAGTGCAAATTGAAATGGGAAGATCCATCCAATACAAACATTTAACAATCAATCACAAACACATCAATTAAGAACAATCAACATTCACTAACAACACAATTAAACCCAAATCTGATGAAGAACTGCTGTGAAGGCAAGGCTGTGAAGAAGAAGCTGTGAAGAAACTGTCGGTTCTGATGAAAAGCGGCTGGAATTAAACCAATTAACCAAATTGTGTTGTGAAGAAATGCTGCCGGAAATGTAAAACTGTGAAGAAATTGCCGGACGCTGTTGAAATTGAATTGCTAAGAAGTAATTAAGCTGTTGCAGGAAGATGAAACTGCTGTGAAAGAAGAAGCTGTGAAGAAACTACCGGATTTGATGAAGAAGAAGAACTTATGTGAACAAATGGATCGTCGCTTCCCAATTCTGCCCTCTCTCAACCCGAGAGACTAGCTGCATAGGAAGATCGACTAGGGCTCGAACCCCGAGCCCTAGCTTGTGCAATGGCGGAAGAAGGTGGAAGAGATGGAAAGGGATAGGAGATGGTCCGGCCGGCGGTGGTGAAGAAGTCGAGGGCACTGCCGGCCGGAGGAAGAGTAGAGGAGAAGAAGGTGGATGCGGATCGCCGCCTGTGGGAGAGATGATGGAGTGGAGAAGATGTGGAGAAGTCGGCGTCGGTTCTCATCCTTATTGCGCGCGGGCTCACGGTTCAGCCAAGCCCAGCAGTTCTGTTCAGCCTTGGGTTCGGTCCAGTCAGCCAAGCCATTGGATTCACTCAGCCCAGCATTTCGAGTTCGATCTGCCTCAGCCCTTGAGTTTGAGTTAAAGCAGCATAGTGCTTGAGTTTGACCCAACATTTGGGTTCAGCCAATGCCTTGGGTTCGGCCATATGATGATTGGAAGCAACGGACGACTGAGATCAATTTGGCTTCATCCAACAGTCGGATCTCTTCAGATCTGAACCAAACTCCACAGATCCCAATCAATGGTCCTGATCTACCTGTCCCCAGCTCGGATTCACCAGATCAGTGGCGGATGGTCCAGATCTTCCCTTTTCTTGAATGGATGGTCTAGAACATCTTGAGCTTGATCCAACGGTCAAATTACTTCTGATTAGGCTGAAATTTTCAGATCTTGATCTATGGTCATGATTGACTCTATCTTGAACTCAGATTGACCAGAAGTTGACCGATGGCTCAGATCTAGCTGTTCTCTGGAATGGACGGCTCCTATTAATCCGATGTTTGATCCCTTTGATCTCAATCCAATGTTGATTCAAGTCTGACCCGATTTAATCTAGGTCCATGTTCATTTGAAGCCTACAAAATGATATTCAAATTTAGTGTCAAAAATATCCCAAATATACAAAGATTTGAATTCAAAGCCAAAATAGAGGAAATATATGAAACCCAATACAATTGCAAACTTAAGCATATAAAATTTGGATCAAACATGGATTTTAGAGCTTGAAATAATCAACAAAATAGTGGTTATCAACTCCCCCACACTTACTCTTGGGCGTCTCGCACAAGCCAACTAGTAAACTAAGGACGTATCCCCCTAGATTATTCTCAATCATAGTTAGAAGCAATTGAAATAAAATTACCTAAGGTTGTTAATTCTCAAAAATCTAAGCTCAATGGACTAGAGACTTGTCCTTAAATCAACAACTTAGCATTTTCATCCTTCATGATTCATTGAGATGAATTTAACTCACTAACCCTTTCAAGGGATGTTTTGGTGGCTCTCTTCTTGAGTTCTAAGTTCATGATGAAAATGGAGCTCACTCAAACACACATGCTTTTTGCACTACCATAGGCTTGCTTGTTATCTACTCTCCACCATTATTTATGATTCGGATCCACATCCACATCCACAAAAGCTTTATTAGAACATGTTAATGAAGATATATGAAATGATAGAAATGATGTGAAAGTTCAATGACATTTTGATACTCAAAAATTATAATAAAGAAAGTAAAGAAATGTGATATGAAAAGGAAACATAGAAAAGAAATATGACATGATAAGAAAATATGGAGAAGTAATATGACATAATAAGAAAATATGGAAAAAGTTTAGAAAGTGGAAGACTTGGACACTCAAAAATTCATCCCAATGCCCTTTGCCCTCTTTTGATGACCTCTAATGAATTTCGTCCTCGTTCACAACTTCAAATTCAAAATCGAACCTTGATTTCCACTTCACATTTTTCTTTTCTTTTTCTTTTCTTTCTTCTTTCTTCTATTTTTTTTTGCAGCTCACACTTTTGTGTTTTTTTTCACTTGTACAATTCGATTTCATAACTTCACCACTTGGAGCTTCTAATGATAGTAGGTAACTAAATGCTCCCCTTGTACATTTTTAACTCTTGTAACCCACTTGGCACATTTTTGCTTGTTGGTTGCATCATAAATTTCTTCAATTGTCTAAAAATTTGATAATATGCTACATCCTCCCCCACACTTAAACTTTTGTCTGTCTCGGGCAAAATAACAATAAGAAACATTAAGGTATCCAAATCATGCAAAATATTATGATGAACATGAAAAAGAGGAAATGGAAATATGGAATAAGAGTGTATCAACAAGGAAATTGCAAAAATGATATAAGAAAAGAAACAAAGTGATTTACCTCTATAAATGTGGTCTAATCATAGAAATATAGCTTTGAAAGAACCTAAGCAAGTTCTAGAGTACAATCACATGTGTGTATCACAAAAAATTTGGCCAATTCCTCACTAGGTAAAAAGAATTCATCTCAATTCATCAATTTAGAATCCAATACTATGAAGTACTCAAGCATCCATGAATTTTCATCCAATGACTCAAATCCTAAGTTTTAACAACCAAATTTAATTTGCTTTCAAGAGACTCTAAAATGATATAAGGGAATCTAGATGAATACATTTATTCCTAGTCATGCAAGAAATAAAATGCCAAAAAGACTAACATGGTATCTACAATGGCTCTTATGCATTCTACTCTATTCTAGCATTTATTAGCAAGAACTAATTTGAAAAGAAAGATTACTACTTGAAAACATGAAAATGATATTCACAATGAAATAGGAGGGTAAGAAGAAAATAACTCCCCTTCAAATAGGGTAAAGAGCACGTAGCATCCATCTTGGGAGAATTATCCTCATGTGATCAATCTCGTAGATGAAAGATTTCTCCCTTATTAATTTTGCATAAGCATCTTCCGGTGCTTGGAGATGATTAAGGTTCAGAATCCACTTTAGAGGTGAAGTGCTACTAGTCAAAATAAAAGCAAGTCCTCCCTCTTGATGCTTTTTGGAAGTCCTTCCAGGAGGTTGGAGTCTGTTCAGATGGAGCACCCACTCCAGAAGCCTACGTGACCCTGCAAAACCATGTAGTACCTCTCTCAAGCGTGCAGGATAAGAAAGAAATGAAATAAAATCAATCTCTATATAAAAAGAATCGAGGTATGCATCACAACCAATAAAATCAGCATTGGGTACCTCTATGCAATTTCCACAATTATTTTCCACAAATAATGTATCAAGAATAGCATCACAACAAGCAAACTCAACACTAGGTGTATCCAAACATTCACCACAATGAACAGAATCAATTATAGGCACCTCTACAGGTTTTTCACAAACAATTTGTACAGAAGATGTGTCAATAAATTCATCACAACAAACAACATCAATTTTAGGCACCTCTAAGAATTTTTCACAATCAGCATTTATATGAGATGTATCACAACATGCTTCACATTCAACAAATTCAACACTAGGTACCTCAATGAATTTTTCACAATCAAATTCTACAAAAGATGTATCCATAAGTGTATCACAAATAATAAAATCAGTTTGAGGTACCTCCCTAAAATTTTCCAAAGGAAAAAAGAGAAATACTTACCTGATCATGCTGAAAAATACTTGGAGGTTCTACAAGAGTAGATGTATCCATAGCTTCCTCCTGGTCAAGAATAGGTTCCATCTCAGGCTCAAGTTTTGGTGGGCATTCAATTGAAACAGGTGATTCTTGGGTTCTTGCTTCCACTATGCAAGTCCCTACACTTTCATACTGTTCCTCTGAATTTTCTAATGTATCAGTCAATGGTAGTCCCTGGGCTCTGTGCAATCCCCTACACCTGTAGAATCATCCCCAATGCAAGCTTCCTCAGTAATATCTACAACAACAATATTAGAAAAATTAGGACCATCAATAACACTATCATCACAAAATAAAAAATGAGAAGGGTCCTGTAGTGCTTCAGAATCAAGTCCAAGGTTGTCACAAGTTGTTCCCTCCATCTCCTCCAATGCCTCTGTCTCTACTGCATCTTCAACCTTATCTGAGCTAAAATCCTCTTCTACTATGTCAAGTGAAACATCATCAGCGATAAACTCTGTCTCAACAACTTCATCTGACATATCCATGCTAAAGCTAGGAGGATCCTCTTCATGCCCCTCAGAATTAAAAGTGGCTTGAGAAGATAATTGTCCTGATCTTTGGGCTTGTATTTGATTCACTTGATTAACCAATTGTCCCATGCTTCTTTCGATGTCTTGAAGCTTTTGTTGCCATTGTATGATTTGTTGCATGACCTACTCAAATCTTTGTTGTTGAGCCTCATTCTCATTAGGATTCTCAAAGCCTCCTTGATTGGTGTGGGACTCCTGTTGGTCTTGAAATATAGCATAAGGCTGCTGAAGACCATGAGTAGGCTGTGAATTCTGAAATTGGAGCTGTTGGGGCTGCTCAAATAGTTGAATGGGCTGATTAAATTGCTGAAAATTATCTTGATAACTTGGTGGATGTTGCTGAAAATTATTGTTCTGAAAATTCTGATCATAGGGATGGAATTGTTGATTGAATTGCTGAAATAGTTGGGGCTGAAAATTCTAATTTTGAAATTGACAATTCTGATTGTTTGGTGGAGAATATTGCTAGGAAGGTTTAAAACCACTCTGATTTTGATATTGGAAAGTCTGAATTGGTTGGAACCCTTGCTGAAAATTCTAACTTGTTTGAAAGGATAGCTGATCTTGCTGAAATTGTGGCTGAAATTGATCATTTGGGTGTTGAAAATTCTGGGCAGGCTGCTGTAAATTATTATAGAGCTGTGAATGTTGTTGTGGTTGTTGGAATTGCTGTTGTGAGGGGTTTTGTTGGTAGAAAGAATTTCCATACCTCAGATTTGGATGATCCCTCTAACCAGTTTTATAAGTAGAAGAATAGGGGTTATTCCGGGCTTGAAATTGTCCCCTAACCAACGCCGCTACTGTCTCATCTTGTTGGAGGGTGGGATATAAATCTGAATTATGTTCCTGACTAGAACAAATAACGCATACCCTCATCACTTGGCTTGATTGTGGAGGTGCCGAAAGACTTGGATTTTGATTTGCATTATTAACAGACATTTGCTTTATCAATGATGTGAGCTCTACAA
Organism: Boesenbergia rotunda; assembly: GCA_024364735.1. Lineage (NCBI taxonomy): Eukaryota > Viridiplantae > Streptophyta > Magnoliopsida > Zingiberales > Zingiberaceae > Boesenbergia > Boesenbergia rotunda. Next base: position 22,189 of record JAGFNQ010009424.1, read on the forward strand.
GAGAATTCTTAATCTCCCTTTGTTCATTAGAAGCCACCTGGACTTCATTAACTCATCTAGTAGACAAAGCTCTGCTTCCAAACTATTGTGAGTTCCCTGCCATGTTAGAAATAAGCTCCCTAGCTTGTTCTGGTGTTTTGTTAACTAGAGCTCCTCCAGCTGCAGCATCTATCATAATCCTATCCATCTGCAATATGCCCTCATAAAAATACTGGATGAGTAACTGTTCACTAATCTGATGCTGTGGGCAGCTAGAACATAGTTTGTTAAACCTCTCCCAGTAGTCATACAAAGATTCTCCTACCACTTGCTGAATGACACAAATGTTTTTTCTGATGATTGCAGTTCTGGAGGCTGGGAAATATTTTTCTAGGAACGCCTTCTTCATGGAAATCCAGCTAGACACGTGCCCAGTAGGTAAATAGTAGAACCAATCCTTTGCTGCTCCAGTCAGGGAAAAGGGAAAAGCCCTCAGCTTGATATCTTCTTCTGAAATACCCTGAGGCTTCATGGTGGAGCATACAACGTGAAACTCATGTAGGTGTCTATTTGGATCTTCTCCAGATAATCCTTGAAATTTAGGCAACAAGTGGATGAGTCCAGATCTAAACTCAAAATCACCAGCAAGCTCTAGATAAGCAATGCTGGAATACTGAAATGTGTCATCTGGTGTTGTGAGTTCTTTCATAGTCTTCTGGTGGTCTGCCATGATACTGTTGGTGCAAAAAGCACCCAAGTCGAACCTGAGTTTTGATAATGGCAAAAGGGTTCAAAAGTTAAGTCTTATTTGTCATCTAACATGCTACTCAAGTGTGCAGGGTAAAAAGTCCTAGCGAAGGACTGCTAGGCACTGGCGAAGGACTGCTAGGCACTGGCGAAGGAATGCCAGGGTAAAAAGTCCTAGCGAAGGACTGCTAGGCACTGGCGAAGGAATGCTAGGGTTAAAAGTCCTAGCGAAAGACTGCTAGGCACCAGGCGAAGGACAGCTTGGGACTGAAGACCTGGCAAAGGAATGCTAGGCACCAGGCGAAGGACAGCTTGGTATCCAAGTCCTGGCGAAGGACCGCTAGGCAAAAGTCCAACCGGAGGAGCCGGTTGGCATCAGGTACATTCTCCCGAGAGGAGTAGGTGAGGACGCGTTCCCCGTCAAGGGAACAGTAGGCGTCAGTTCGACCTAGGGTTCCATTTTGGAGACCCAAAGTCAGAACCAAGGCAGCTAAGGCTGTATAAACTAACATCTTATTGCTTTATGGTGTTTTGGACTAACCCTGGAAGCAGGACCGAAGGAACGAGTGTCTGCAGCTCAGAGAGCCTCAAAGGAGTGAGGCTGCAGCTGACCAGGGCGCCCGGAGTGTCCCGGGCGCCCCCAAGGTGATCACAAAACACATGAAGCAGAGACAGGCTTCGACAGCTCTTGGGCGGGGCGCCCCCGTGCTCCCGGGCGCCCCCCATGCTCCCAGGCGCCCCCAGCGCTCCGGGTGCCCCCGGGTGAAGCTAATGAAGCAGAACCCAACGAAGCCAACGGATGAGAGGAGACCCGGTCAATCCGTGCACCCTCAGCATTCCGGGCGCCCCCGTCAAAGCCTGATCCTGAGTTTTAAGGGATCAGAGCTGACCGAGAGGGAAGAGGATCGGCTGACACGTGGGGGGGGGGGGCGCCCCTGATGTCCCGGGCGCCCCCAGGGGCTATAAAAGTGCCCTCGACCCCAAGGCTTCGAACAACACTTCTTCCAACGCCAACTTGCTCTTCGACTCAAAGCGCTCTGCTCCGGGACCCTTCCACTTACGACTCAAGCGCCTACGACGTCCATCTGCACCGAAGTATAAACTACACTGGACGTCGATAACGAAGAGCTATTTTCTTTCAGTTTACTATACTACAATTGTACAACTCTTGTAAACTGTTTTTTGCGCACTTATAGAATTGCCCGCAGAAAATGGTCAACGAGCGTGGGCCTTGGAGTAGGAGTCGACCTAGGATCCGAACCAAGTAAAACTACCTATGTTCGCGATTGTTTTTATTCCGCTGCGTACCTGCTCTTGTTTTTATCCGAAAAGCGTTTAATGATATTCACCCCCCTTCTATCATTTCTCTCGATCCAACAAGTGGTATTAGAGCGGGGAAGTTCAAATTTGGTGCAACCACCAGTTTGAAAATTTTTCGGATTTGTTTAAAAATTTTTTATTTTTTTTTCATTCGAAATTATTCTAATATTTCTTTTTCGTTCAAATTTCTTCTCGTTGATCGAGGCTGGTGCAACACCCCTCGATAAATATTTTTTTCCTTTATCCCGCACTACTAATCCAAGACCAAGTCTTGGGATATTCTTTTTTTTTTGTGTGTCTAGTTTACATTTCAGATAAAATGGCCATGCAAGAAGGCTTCAGCACCACAAGACCACCTCTCTTCAGTGGAGAAGACTTCTCCTACTGGAAGAGCAGAATGGAGGTCCACCTGGAAACTCAGGTGGACATGTGGATAATCATCCAGTTCAAACTGGAGATTCCGAGAAATGCTGAAGGAGTACCTCAAAACTACACAGAGTGGGACACCGCTCTGAAACGAAAAATTAAAGCGGATGCAAAGGCGACCCAGACCCTTCAATGCGGCTTAACAAAAGAGGAGCTGAACCAGGTGGGCCCTTTCAACAGTGCCAAGGAGCTGTGGGGAAAACTGATCGAGCTGCACGAAGGAACATCAGACACTCGGATCAGCAAGAGAGATCTGCTCCTGAGCAAGCTGTATACCATCAAAATGACTGACAACGAAACAGCAGCTCAGCTTCACGCCCGATTTCAAGAACTAATGAATGGTCTACACACCATTGGTCACAAGGTAGAAAACCGTGACCTAATAAGGTGTGCTTTAAATGCTTTCCCGAGAAACAACTTGTGGGCATGTATGGTAGATGCATACAAAGTTTCAAGGGATCTTTCGAAAATAAAATTAGATGAATTGTTCTCTGAATTAGAGTTACATGAACAGACTAACTGCAATCTGGCCGAGAAAGGTATTGCCTTTATTGCAGGTAAAACTGGAAGGACAACTAAGAAGAAGCCTCAAACTGAACCCGAGTCTAACTCAGACTCAGACTCAGAAGATGAAGAAGGAGATCGACCTAAGCTGGTCCGACTGGCCCGAAACTACTACAAAGAATTGAAGAACCAAACCAACAAGCTGAAAGTCAGCCGAAGAAGGGATGAACCATCTGAACCCGCAAACAAAAATAATAAGCCCAGCGTAACCTGTTACGAGTGCAAGAAGAAGGGCCACTACAAGACCGAATGCCCTAACTTGAAGGAAGCAAAGAAGACAAGGAAGAAGAAAGCACTTCAAGCAACGTGGGACGAGTCCTCCTCCGAAGAAGAAGAATCCCACAATCGAACCTACTCGCACTAACCGCCTCAGAAGAAGTCGAGACCAAGTCAGAATCAGATCAGGACGACGGCAGACTGACATTTGCAGAGGACGGCGAAATTAAGGTAAGTGGATTTACTAGAAGTCAATTAAATGAATTAATATCTTATCTTTCTCGAGATTTGGCGAAAGCTAAACTCTAAATCGAATCCCTCTGACAGGAAGTAAAACTCCTGAAAGAGGGAGCTGACTCTAAACCCTTAACTGAAAGGGTTCAAGAAGGAACCTCTAATCAAGTTGAAAAACTTAAGAAAGAGAATTCCTCCTTGAAAACTCAAGTTAAGGATCTTAGATCATCTTTAGAACGATTCACTTCTGGTTCCAAGGGTCTTGACATGATTCTTCGAAAACAGAAGTTCATTCTAAATCGATCCGAACTAGGCTATAGAACCAAATCTAGACAAAGATCCTATTTTGTTGTACTGAATCAGTCTAGAAATAAAGTTCAGGCATGGGTACCCAAACTATGCCTGAACAAACCAACTGGATCAAATCAGTATTGGATCCCCAAGGACAAGATTCACATCTTGCCTAACCATTACCGTGACTTTAGTCCAGGGGGAGCCAAATTAAAAACTATATTTATTGTTAGATAAAACTTAATTCTTGATTGTAATTTGCTTGACTTATTATTTATTTAATTTCTGCAATTTACCATGCTTAGACTTAGGAATGGTTAGTTTAAGGACTGAACAAACTTAACTAAAACTTGACAACATAGTATTGGGTGGAGGTGAGATGATAGTACGTTAGGGAAACCATTTCTAATAAGGTCAAGTATACTTGGTCTCTTTAGACTGGTGAAACTAGCCGAAGCTACCGATCCAAGACCCAAACTAGTTAGACCAGAATTTTTCAAAGATTAATTTTGAAAATGAAATTTCATTAAAAGGCTTTGTCAAGGAAAGGGTTGCTGATCCAATAAGGCTACGGCCAAAGAAGGCTTAGTGCCTCGCCAAGACCTGGAAGCCAATTTTTGAAATTCAAATTTAAAATACTCCTTGTCAAATTCAAATCTAACACAAATTTTCAGTTACTTGTAGATTTAAACATTCTTTTCAAAATAAATTCAATTGTTTTCAAAATTATTTATGTGTTTCAAAATAAATAATAATTTTTCAAAATAATTTTACTTATCAAAACCTGTCTCACAAAACCTATAAGGCTAACGTGATTGAAAACCCTAGATTGAGTGAGACAGCTAAATTAAACTCAATTATAATTTCTTTAATACCTATATTATGGTTTAATCCTGTAGTTCAGAACGCAGTCAAACCATGGTCAACGTGGTCAAACCATGGTTAACATAGTCAAACCATAGTCAAAGCAGTCAAACCATAGTTAAAGCAGTCAAACCAACTAAACCATGGCCAAACAATGACAAGACATCAAATTTGTCACTTCCTATACACTCCGGACGCCCGTGACTCCTCGGGCGCCCCCCATGACTTTATCTTCTCTCAAGGCAAAAAGCTGCCTTTAATCCCTTGGTCAGGGCACCCGGAACCATGCGGGTGCCCCCATAGCAGTCAATGCAGCAAAAGCTGCAAAATCAGCCTGACCAGGGCGCCCGGGCCACTCTGGGTGCCCCTAACGAGCCCCAGTCTCTGCCATGGCAGAGACCACTGTCCCGGGCGCCCGGGAGCTCCCGGGCGCCCCTAATAACCTGCCTATAAAAAGGCATCCGGACCCCCTCTTCTTCCCACACCAATCACCATCCTCCTTCCTCCCTTCATTCCTTCCAAGAAGATCAAGTGACACTTGTGCTTTCTCAATCTCAACCATGCCTCCCCAGTATGATTTGTTTCATGCATTTACAATTACTTTCCTAATTCCTTTTGCATTTAGAATTATTTTCTTAATTCATTTCTTATAAATGCATGTCTCTCAACTTAGAAAACGCCGAGCAAACCAAACGAATCCCGGTACCGAACCGAGTCCCAACCCTAGGTTCCCTACTCAAGAACTGTGTAATAAGTTCGCTCGAACAACTTACAAGCCTATTAAAATAAGCTATCTTAATAGACATTTCTTTACCCAATCATGTCCCTTAGCCATGAATATTATAAACTTCTATCAATTAGTTAATCTAGTATTCTGCACTCATACCATTAACATATCCGTATGTGCAGAATTTTATAATAACATAGTTCGACAAAACGATCTAATGTTTGTCACTACTGTTCAAGGGATACCCTTGTCGATCACTTCTACCTTGCTAAACCGATTCCTTGGACTACGACCCTCCCAGTCCACCTTTTGTTGCTATCCACCTAGGAATCCTCCATTTGATCCTCCCTACTCTCACATTACTTTAGACACTCTTCACTCCTATTTCTATAGGGAAGCTAGACTCCCCGCAGATAGACGATTCCAGTCCGTTGACCTTCAGGCACAGGACTATGCCCTGTACAGAGTCGTGGTCCGCTGTATCTTACCACTCTCCACTAGAGATGTCGCGACCATGCGACCTTTTCATGCCTTCCTTCTGTATGCCTTGATCCATCACCTTGACATTGACATTGAGCTACACATGTTTCATACTATTCTGCATGCGTCTGTTGCTGCAGGAAGCATCATATCGAACCTTGTTTTGATATTGGCAAAGGATTCAAAGTTAAGTTTAATTTGTTATCTAACAATGTTACTTGAGTGTGCAGGAAAAGTCCTAGCGAAGGGCTACTAGGCACCAGGCGAAGGACTGCCAGGAAACAAAGTCCTAGCGAAGGGCTGCTAGACACCTGGCGAAGGAATGCTAGGATACAAAGTCCTAGCGAATGACTGCTAGGCACTAGCGAAGGAATGCCAGGGTAAGAAGCCCTAGTGAAGGACTGCTAGGCGCCAGGCGAAGGACAGCCTGGGATTGAAGCCCTAGCAAAGGAATGCTAGGCACCGGGCGAAGGACAGCTTGGCATCCAAGACCTGGCGAAGGACCGCGATGCAAAAGTCCAACCAGAGGAACGGTTGGCATCAGGTACATTCTCCCGAGACGAGTAGGTGTGGACGCGTTCCCCGTCGAGGGAACAGTAGGCGTCGGTTCGACCTAGGGTTCCATTTTGGAGACCCAAAGTCAGAACCAAGACACCTAAGGCTGTATAAACTAATATTTTATTGTTTTATTATGTTTTGGACTAACCCTGGATGCAGGACCGAAAGAACGAGTGTCTGTAGCTCAGAGAGCCTCAAAGGAATGAGGCAATAGCTGACCAGGGCACCCGGAGTGTCCCGGGCGCCCCCAAGGTAAACACAAAACACAAGAAAGCAAAGCAAGCTTCGACAGCTACTGTCCCGGGCGCCCCCGCTGCTCCTGGGCGCCCCCAATAGCAAGCTATCGAAGAACAAGCCAGCGAAGCCAAGGGATAATGTTTGACCCGGTCAACCCGGGCGCCCCCAGCGATCAGGGTGCCCCCGTTAAAGCTTGATCCCGATTTTGGAGGGATCAGAGCTGACCGAGACCGAGGCAGAACGGGTGACACGTGGGGGGGGGGGCGCCCCCGAAGTTTCGGGCGCCCCCAGAGCCTATAAAAAGGCCCTCGAACCAAGGCTTCAGGACATCCAAGTTTTTCAATGCTTCGACGCTCTTCTGCTCCCGCACTTTGCTCCGGAAACTTCCCAACTCGAGCATACGACGTCCCTTCACTCCGAAAAGTCGATCTACCTCGGACGTCGGTAACAAAAGAGCGATATTTTAATTCTGTTCTTATTACACTACTATTGTAATCCATTTGTGTAAACTGTTTTTGCGCCTCATATAGAATTGCCCAAAGTAAACGGTTAATGACCGTGGGCCTTGGAGTAGGAGTCTACCTAGGCTCCGAACCAAGTAAAAATAATTGTGTTTGTGTGTGTTGTGTTTTAATTTCCGCTGTGCAATTTTTCTTAAATTTAAATCCGAACATTTTCCGATATTCACCCCCTCTATCGATTCTCTCGATCCAACAAGTGGTATCAGAGCGGGGAAGCTCAAATTTGGTGCAACCACCAATTTGAGTGTTTTTCGGATTTACGAAATTCTTTTCATTTTATTTCTTTTTTTTTGTTAATCAACACCACTCGATTAGTCTCGCTTTTTATTTTCAAATAAATAATATCTATAGGTGTATTTAAAATGATTAGTCTCGCTTTTTCAATTTTGAATTCTTATTTTTTCGCCACATGTTAGAATTTATAAAACGAATAATTTTTGAAAATTTGTCATAAATTTTTTTTTATTTTAATATTTTTCTCGAAATTCGTGCTACTTTAATTCGAGCAAAGTTTTTTCTCAAATATTAAATTCTTACTTTTTATTATTAATCAGAGTTGACAAAATCAACATTTTCAAAAACTTGTCATAAATTATTTTTATTATTTTATTATTATTCTACCTCGAAATTCATGCAATATTTTTTTTGGCAACTTTTTTCCTTCTCCCGCACTACTAATCCAAGACCAAGTCTTGGTACATTTCTATTTTTTTTTTTGTGCAAGATTTATCATTTTAAATGGCCAATCAAGAATGGAATAGTGTCCGTCCACCACTTTTCTTTGGCGAAAACTTCAACTTTTGGAGAAGTCAAATGGAGTCCCTTCTGAAGGCCCACATGGACATATGGCAGATCATCCAAACGGGGTTCACATTCCCCACAGAAGATGAAAGATCGATAACTTGGGACAAATTGGATGAACCAACTTTGAGGAAGATCGAGACTGATGCCAGGGCAACAACAATTTTACAATGCGGCCTGACCAAAGAAGAACTAAAGCGGGTCAGATCCTTCAACTGTGCCAAGGAGATGTGGGAAAAGCTAATCAATCTACACGAAGAGAGCTCCGATGTTGAGATCTTAGAAGCTCAAGAACAAGTAGCTGAGATTGATTCGACACCCGACGTCGAAATCGAACCAGAGTCAAACGCCAGAGTCAAACGACGAGTTTTCTGAGACAAAATCGGTAACTAATTTTGAATCGTTTTCTGAATTAAGGTTAAATAATCAAGCTGATATTGCAATGGTCGAGGAAGGTATAGTTTTTATTGCAGGGAAAACTCCAAGAGAACTGCAAAAGAGGCCTCAACCAATACCCGAGTCCAACTCAGACTCAGAATTTGTCGACAAAGAAGGAGATCGAACCAAACTGTTCCGATTAGCTCATGTTAACTACAAGATGGTAAAGAAACAAAAAAGAAAGACGACAAGTATAAAGGGGGAGATTCCCAACCGAGAAAAGGTAAATTTACAGTATTTAAAAAACTAATATTTACCTTAAAGAATGTAATTAATTTATATAAATTAGTTAAGGCTAATATGTTAGAAAACTTAGTTCCCAACCTTGCTGACTTTAAAAAACCCGAGTATTATTTCGATTATGATGTAAATTAGATCATTTCTTTCTTGTTTGCTTTAATTGTATGTTTGCTTGTTTATTTTCTTTTGCAACCTTATTATGCTTAGATTTAGGACTAGAAATGGTTAGATAAGGACCTAATTAATTGAAACTTGAAAAACCTAGTATTAGGACAAGGTTTGATGATAGTACGTTAGGGAAGCCTGACTAAGGAGTCAAGTAAGGTAAGGAGTACCCTATTTGGTCTTTTTATTCCGGTGGAACTAGCCGAAGCTACCTCTCCGATGTTAGTGATATGAGAGAAGTGTCCTAAGGCAATCACCTTATGATTGCAAATATTTATTTTAATAAATGATAATTCACTATTTGAGTATACATGTTTGTGTATTTGATTGGGATCTTAAACTCATCTACTGAATGTCCGCAATATAATTCACAGCATAAGAGAATTTGTGATGGGATCACAACTAGTGATTATCTCTACATGTGCAATTGTGAAGTATTGAAAGTATCCCTAGTCGATGAATTGATAAAAATGGACACTATCAATTATGTTGAGACTAGCATGGGTTATTCTCTAATCAGCTGATTCTCACTGGCTGGTGACATTGGGATGTCCGTAGATAAACATGGATGCTAGTTAAGGGAACTAGTTCATTGGAGTGACTAGCTGTAAAACTTCATATGGTAATCTATAAAGATATGTCACTGAAGTTATTACTGCAGCTTAAGTGCGATGTTCCTTTGACTTGCGGTTTTCAAGTCATCTTGGTCATGGATGTAGGACCGGTGCCGTCGATAGAGGGGGGGGGGGTGAATATCGATCATGAAAACTTTCGTAAAACTTTCGTAAAACTGGACTCAGAATATTAGTAGCGCAGCGGAAAACATAAAAATAAAAATAAAAAAAAACAATACACAGTGGACACAGCAGGTTTATTTACTTGGTTCCCAACCCCCCAGGGTCAGTACGTCCAAAGCCTATGTACTCGGCGTTGAGTCCACTAATAGTCTCCTTTCCGAAATTTCTGGAGGCGGAGAAACCCGACTTACAGTGCAATATTACAAGCAATAATATGGAAAAATAAATACTGTAATTAATTGCAAACCAAACACAAAGTGTGAAGTTCGGCCGATCTGGACCTCCGAAGTGCCGCGCACTTCCTCCTGGAGCCTCCTGGTCGCAGAGCCTCATCTTTAGCGTGTTGTCGTCAGTTGGAATGAACAGATTCGAAGTTGGAAAGTGTGTTTGAAGCTGAGGGGTCGAAGCCCCTTATATAGGCCTCCTGGGGGCGCCCTGGACGCTGGGGGCGCCCCGGAAGACTCGGTCAAACTTTATCCCTGCGTCTACCTCACCGCAGCTGATAACAGCTTTGACCAGGGCGCCCCGGATCTTCAGGGCGCCTATCTTGAACCCAGTCAACGCTTATCCACTTGCTTCGGACTCGTAGCAGCGAACCAGGTTGCTGGCCAGGGCGCCCTGGTGCATGAGGGCGCCCTGGTGCACGAGGGCGCCCTGGTGCATGAGGGCACCCTGGTGCATGAGGGCGCCCTGGCTAGGGCTTTCAGCAGGCTGCTCCATCTTCCAATCTTGGTACCTGCAAGATATACAACCACAAAGCATAGATACATATAATAGTTGTCTTAAGGACTTGGTTCGGACTTCGGATTTGCACGAATCCCTAGGTCGAACCGGCACGAGTTCCTATCCCCGAGAACTCGCCCTTCACCTACTCCTTTCAGGAGACGGTTGCCACCCAGTCCTTCGGATGGACTTTTGCTTAGCCTCCGATTACTCTGGATCTCGAGACGCTCGAACCCCGACTCGTCTCTACTCCTATCCTTAGTCATCGCTCAGCTAAGTTGCTCAGTCCCTTGGACTAAGACTTAATTTCCTAGCAGTCCTTCGCCAGGTGCCTAGCAGCCCTTCGCTAGGTCTTTGTTACCAAGCGGTCCTTCGCCTGGTGCCTAGCAATCCTTCGCTAGGTCTTTTATTCCTAGCAGCCCTTCGCTAGGTGCCTAGCAGCCCTTCGCTAGGTCTTCTATGCCTAGTAGTCCTTCACTAGGTGCCTAGCAACCCTTCGCTAGGTCTTAGGGTTATGATACATAGCAGCCCTTCGCTAGGTGCCTAGCAGCCCTTCGCTAGGTGCCTAGCAGCCCTTCGCTAGGTCTTAAGGTTATGATACCTAGCAGCCCTTCGCTAGGTGCCTAGCAGCCCTTCGTTAGGTCTTGAGGTTTCGATACCTAGCAACCCTTCGCTAGGTGCCCAGCAGCCCTTCGCTGGGACTTAGGGTTTCGATGCCTAGTTTAACTAGGACTTTTCTTCAGCTAAGGTTACTTCTCTTCTCCCCTTTGTCTGTTCAATGTATCACTGACTTAAGTGTATTGTCAAACATTAAAACACTTAAAGAGGAATATCATTGATGCAACTTGCACCAACAATCTCCCCCTTTTTGATGTTTGACAATAACTTAAGTTAGATTGGTTTAAGGGGCTAAATTACTATCCTTGGGATAGAAAAACTAAAAGGTATAGGTTTTGGGAGAGTAAAAAAATTTTCTAACTGAAAAAAATTCTAACTTAAGCACTCTCTCCCCCTTTGTCATGCATCAAAAAAACTTGCATCAACAATAAAAAAACTTTGAATTTTTGTTTTGAAAATACTTAGTGCAATTTTGTTTTTAAAAAAATTGCATAAATTTGAAAAATACTCTAGGTTTAAAATATAAGTACTTTGAAAAGATGATTTGTAAGGAGTGCAAGTACTTTTAAAAGATTATTTAAAACCCTTTTTGAAAAAATATAAGTATATTTTTTGAGAAATTAAGTACTTAACAATACATTTGAAAATATTTTTTTTTCAAAATTAAGAATATTGGTTTTGAAAGACATAAGTACTTTTTTTTTGAAAATATTTTACTTGATTGAGTTTCTTTTTCCAGTCTGACACCATCCTAGGAAACCTTGTTGACCACAAGGGTATTTCCTAAGTGTCCTGGAAAGTTTTCAAACAAGTAAATATTATTATAAATTTTTAAGAAAAATGATAATATTTCACAAAGTATGTGCTGAAAAACTGTGTGAATTTTGAAGATCTAATATTTAACTTAACTTGGTCTATTTTCCAGTCTGACACTATCCTAGGAAACCTTGTTGACTATAAGGACATTTCCTAAGTATCCTGGGAATTTTTCAACCTAAGTAACTATTATTTCAAAATCATTTCATAAGTCACACAAATTTTAACAAGTGGTATTTTGAAAAACATAGATTTTTAGTATTTTAAAAGCATGTAATTGAATAATTCTTTTAATTTGACCTCCCCCTAAACTTGACTCAGTCCTGGGAAGCTTGTTGACCACAAGTACTTTTCCTTTGAGTCTTAAGGTTTGATTCAAATCAAAGGAATTTTCTAATAATAAAAAATAGTTTAAGACTTGAAAAAAATTTGACTCAGACTCCCCCTAAATCTGACACATCCTAGGAGTCCTTTTTAGATTATGAAGTGGACCTTCCTCTGTGTCTTTAGGGTTTATTAGAATCAAAAGAACAGGTAAACATTTGATTTTTGCAATAGGTAAAATCTTTTTCGAAGAGCCACAAGTGATAATGATTAAAGCATGATTTTCGAAAAGATATTTTCAAATAATAGTAATGTTTTTAAAGTGCAGTTTGAAAAATATGAAAAGCACTCCCCCTGCATTAATGCTGTTTGACTCTATCTAAGTGCCCTAAGGAACTTTAGTGTTGTCCTAAGAGGCTTGTGTCTAATTGCGTGAGTCAATCAATTTTTGAAAACAATATACCTTTTTTAAAAAATGTGTAATATATATAATCAATCAGACAAGCATGAATTCCATAAAAACATTATTATGTTAAAGCTCTATTTTGAAAAATATATTTTTAGGAAAATATTCTAACAATTTTGAAAAATATTTTTGAAAAATATTTTTCAATTCATTAGTCCTTAACATCTCACCCATTTTAGATATATCAAAACAACAAGCATGATTGCCTTATAGGTGTATTGTGAGATGCTTGAATCATTTTCCATAAATTATTAAATCTAAGATTTAATTGAAATTTGTGTTAGATTCGAATTTGACAAAAGACAATTTGAATTTGAATTTCAGAAATTGGCTTCCAGGTCTTGGCGAGGCACTAGGCCTTCTTTGGCCGTAGCCTTATGGGATCATCCACCCTTTCCTTGACAAAGCCTTTTAATGAAATTTCATTTTCAAATTGAACTAGGTCATTTTCTGGTCTAACTAGCTTGGGTCTTGGATCGGTAGCTTCGGCTGGTTTCACCAGTCTAAAGAGACCAAGTAGACTTGATCTTATTAGAGTTGGTTTCCCCAACGTACTATCATCTCACCTCCTCCCAATACTATGTTGCCAAATTTCAATTATCTTTTTCTTATGACCTTTCTAAATTATGCATAAAAATTAAATATGAATGATATGTCATATATTTTAAAGAAAGTAGCAAATGCATGGCATGACGATTATGCATGAGTCAAACAAGTCAAGGCATTTTATTTTTGTTTCTAAAAATGTATCAAATTCTCGATTTGATACATATCGTGTGAACCTGCGAATATGTCAACCCACCTTGACATATTTGATTTTATTGATTTAATTGTTGCGGTTTGGGTAAGGTTTTAGTTTGGTTCAGGTTTAAGTGATTTAAGATTTTAATTGTATTTAGTTGAATTAAAATTGAGTTAATTTGAATTTAATTGAATTAAAGTTGAGTTAATTTGAATTAACTGAATTAAAGTGAATTTAATTGAATTAATTTGAATTAAAGTGAATTAATTTGAATTAAGGCGAATTAATTGAATTAATTTGAATTAAGATGAATTAATTGAATTAATTTGAATTAAGGTGAATTAATTGAATTAATTAGAATTAAGGCGAATTAATTGAATTAATTTGAATTAAGGTGAATTAATTGAATTAATTTGAATTAAGGTGAATTAATTGAATTTAATTGAAGTTTAATTGAATTAAATTGATTTAATTAAGATTTAATTGAATTAAATTGATTAATTAAGATTTAATTGAATTAACTTGATTAATTAAGATTTAATTGAATTAATTTGATTAATTAAGATTTAATTGAATTAATTTGATTAATTAAGATTTAATTGAATTAAATTGATTTAATTAAGATTTAATTGAATTAAATTGATTTATTAAGATTTAATTGAATTAAATTGATTAATTAAGATTTAATTAATAGTTGTGGGTTTAAATTCATCATTTTCATTATTTCAAATATTTTATCTTCATTTTTATCTTTCTTTCCGAATTTTTCTATTAATTTTAATTTATTTGAACCTTTGTAATTTTCATTAATTATGACCCTAATCTTAGAAAATTCCATTTCCTCCTCAATATTAGATTCATCAACATCCTCAAAGTACGTGCAGTATAATGGGCCACTAGTTAAGGTTTTATAGTAGTCTTCAGGATTATCTATAATTAAATTATTATCAAGAATGAAATCATTTTTATCCTCAGAATAATTTTCAATTAAATCATGTTTATCCTCAGAATAATTTTCAATAAAATCATGTTTATCTTCAGAATTATCCTTAAGGTTTTCAAATTCAAATTCGGAGTTATCCTTAGGATTAACTTTTTCTGAATTAAAATTGTCAGTAATATTATCAGAATTATTATCAGAATAATTATCAGAATTAATTTTATTAATTTCTGAATTTATATTTTGAATTAAACAATTAATTTCTGATATTTTAGTCATATCTTTATTTTCTAACTTATCATGCAAGAGGCTAATTTTATTATGCAGTAATTCTAATTTATCAGAAAAATTAACTAAATTATCACAAAATATTGCAGGAAAAATTTTCGGAACATAAATTTTCCGTACCTTCGCCGGACACTTATTTTTGTAGTGTCCGTACTTCTCGCATTTGAAGCATTGTACATGTTCCTTGTTCTTCCGGACTCCTTGCGCTGGTACCTCCTTCGCCGCCGGTGGTGTAGACTGAGTCTTACGAGTAGGGCACTGATTTTTATAGTGCCCTTTCTCCCTGCACGTGAAACAAATAATATGCAATTTAAAATTAGATATTAAAAAAAATTGTACCTGATTCACCCCTGGGCTCCCCCTCAACTCCTGGCGTCGTTGCTCCGTCGGCGGTTAGTCCGGTGAAGAGCGGCTCGGCTCTGATACCACTTGTAGGACCGGTGCCGTCGATAGAGGGGGGGGGGTGAATATCGATCGTGAAAACTTTCGTAAAACTTTCATAAAACTGGACTCAGAATATTAGTAGCGCAGCGGAAAACATAAAAATAAAAAAAAATAATACACAGTGGACACAGCAGGTTTATTTACTTGGTTCCCAACCCCCCAGGGTCAGTACGTCCAAGGCCTATGTACTCGGCATTGAGTCCACTAATAGTCTCCTTTCTGGAATTTCCGGAGGCGGAGAAACCCGACTTACAGTGCAATATTACAAGCAATAATATGGAAAAATAAATACTGTAATTAATTGCAAACCAAACACAAAGTGTGAAGTTCGGCCGATCTGGACCTCCGAAGTGCCGCGCACTTACTCCTGGAGCCTCCCGGTCGCAGAGCCTCGTCTTTAGCGCGTTGTCATCAGTCGGAATGAACAGATTCGAAGTTGGAAAGTGTGTTTGAAGCTGAGGGGTCGAAGCCCCTTATATAGGCCTCCTGGGGGCGCCCTGGACTCTGGGGGCGCCCCGGAAGACTCGGTCAAACTTTATCCCTGCGTCTACCTCGCCGCAGCTGATAACAGCTTTGACCAGGGCGCCCCGAATCTTCAAGGCGCCTATCTTGAACCCAGTCAACGCTTATCCACTTGCTTCGGACTCGCAGCAGCGAACCAGGTTGCTGGCCAGGGCGCCCTGGTGCATGAGGGCGCCCTGGTGCACGAGGGCGCCCTGGTGCATGAGGCCGCCCTGGTGCATGAGGGCGCCCTGGCTAGGGCTTTCAGCAGGCTGCTCCATCTTCCAATCTTGGAACCTGCAAGATATACAACCACAAAGCATAGATACATATAATAGTGGTCTTAAGGACTTGGTTCGGACTTCTGATTTGCACGAAACCCTAGGTCGAACCGGCACGAGTTCCTATCCCCGAGAACTCGCCCTTCACCTACTCCTTTCAGGAGACGGTTGCCACCCAGTCCTTCGGATGGACTTTTGCTTAGCCTCCGATTACTCCGGATCTCGAGACGCTCGAACCCCGACTCGTCTCTACTCCTGTCCTTAGTCATCGCTCAGCTAAGTTGCTCAGTTCCTTGGACTAAGACTTAATTTCCTAGCAGTCCTTCACCAGGTGCCTAGCAGCCCTTCGCTAGGTCTTTGTTACCAAGCGGTCCTTCGCCTGGTGCCTAGCAATCCTTCGCTACGTCTTTTATGCCTAGCAGCCCTTCGCTAGGTGCCTAGCAGCCCTTCGCTAGGTCTTCTATGCCTAGTAGTCCTTCACTAGGTGCCTAGCAGCCCTTCGCTAGGTCTTAGGGTTACGATACCTAGCAGCCCTTCACTAGGTGCCTAGCAGCCCTTCACTAGGTCTTAAGGTTATGATACCTAGCTGCCCTTCGCTAGGTGCCTAGCAGCCCTTCGCTAGGTCTTGAGGTTTCGATACCTAGCAACCCTTCGCTAGGTGCCCAGCAGCCCTTCGCTGGGACTTAGGGTTTCGATGCCTAGTTTAACTAGGACTTTTCTTCAGCTAAGGTTACTTCTCTTCTCCCCTTTGTCTGTTCAATGTATCACTGACTTAAGTGTATTGTCAAACATTAAAACACTTAAAGAGGAATATCATTGATGCAACTTGCACCAACAATGGAGACTTATACTTTAACATCTTAAGCAAGCATCTCCAAGGAGGTGTGGACCCAGGATGATTGGGTATAAGCCGAAGTGCCCGAAGATGTTTGAACAGCCTACAAAGGATTCACCACTCCTTGCGAGGAGATGTATACCCAGGCCTATCGTCGGATTGTTACTCAAAGCCTCTGGCCAGAGCATATCATGTTTAGAGTGCGAGTCTCTTAAATACATGAGAGTAATTAGAAATCCAAAGGATAAGAAAGACATTACTTGGGCTAGGTGTGACGTAGTCAGCCTAGTGGGGACTGACACAAATAGACCATGTCCTGAACCAAGTGGGTATAAGATGGTGAAGGGAATGGGGTACGATTCATTAGAGCTGCTGAAGGGTTTCGGAATTACTTCTGAGGTCAAACCGTTGATCTTTCGATTAATTGGGGGTCATGATGTACTACTAGGTGCCACTCATGACCGTTCTATAATTGGTTAATTATAGACGGCCAACATAAATCAAAAGTCTATTTAGTAACACGCACTACGAGTAATCCGAGGGATTTAAAACGAGTTGAAAATTGGATTTTCCGATCAAGAGAAATAAGTAGAATATGAGTTAATCAGAGGCTCAACGGAATCTAGAAATGGCTAAGTCTTTTGAAGGCTTATTGGGCGAATTAAATGAGTTTAATTCGCGATCGGTTCGGCTTGGTTTGGCCGACCAAAGAGGGTGCCAAACCCCTTTGGTTTGGCCGGCCACATCAAGGGGAAGAAACCAATTTATTTGGTTTAATTAATAAAATAAATCTAGCGCGATTTGTTTTATAAATTATGGATAAATAAATTTGTGTAAAGAAATTTATATAAATAAATTTATAGAAATTTATTCTTTTATGGAAATTAAAATGATCCATGAAATGGTTTATTTTAATTTTATAAAATCAATTATGAATTGATTTTTCCATAATAAGAAAGTTTATAAATTTCTTATAAAATTTATTCCATAATAAAAGGAGAAGAAGTATTTGTTTTATTATAAAATTAGTTATAATAAAACTTGGTTTAAACGGAATAATTCATAAGAGAATTTATAGGATAAATTTGTTATGAAAATTCCGTTAAGAGGAGACTTGGCAAGGGAGAGATTACTATATAAAGGAACCAAGGCTAGGCTTAAGTTCCTTGACTAATAGAGTAATCAAGAGATTAATTCTCTCCCTCTCTCTATCTTATTCTCTTCCTCCCCTTCTCTTCCCTTAGGGCCGGCGCCCCTTGATCCTTAGGGCCGGCGCCCCAAGCTCCCATTAGGGCCGGCGCACCATCCACCCATCTAGGGTTGGCGTGAGCACAACAACCAAGGAAGAGTCGAAGAAGAAGAAGCGGATCGCGATCCTTCCTTCTTTCCCGGAATTTTGATTCCGTTAACTTGGTGGTTAGTTTCCTATCTTTTCTCTTGTTCTTCTAGTTGTGCCTTTAGAGAATCTAGTAGTTCTCGTCGGCACAAAACTCGTGACTTTGCGAAGTCATCCCGAAGAGAACTCGGCGTGGACGCGAATAGAGGCGAAGCTTCCAAGGGACGCTACGGTTGGATCTCGTCCCTTACTTCGAGTTACGCGAGGTACTTAGTAAATTAGTTTACTTTTCCGCAAAGTTTTATTTTATGATCATGTCCACACACCATAAGGTTGCATGCTAGATACGTGGTTAGAATAATTTGAGAAATTATTTTATGCTAATTCTTCCGCTGCACGTAAAAATTTAGAATTTTACGAACCCGTATCCTTGTCAACATGCACCCGGTCCCAACAGTGGTATCAGAGCCGGTTAGTGTTCGACATAATCATATAATTGTTTTGCGGAAAACTTTGTCATGATCTCAATTTTGGAAAAAATTTCAATTATGGAAACTTTCAAATTATAATAAATTTTAGATTTAGGAATTTCTAAGTTTGGAAATCCTCATGAAATTTCGCAAACTTTTGAAATTTTCTAGTTTCTGAAATTTTATAATAATTGTGAAAACTTCCCATCTTTGGAAACTTTCCAATTTTGGAAATTTTTCTATTTTAGAAATTTTCCAATTTTGGAAATATGTAAGTTTTCTTTGTACCAGAAACTTACAATTATTCTGAAAACCTATTTATGAAATCTCGCAATTTTGGGCACTTTCTTTCAAGAAAGTCTAGACAAATTCATGGACAGTTAATTGACAATTAAATTTGAATTGGTTTTTAAATTGACAACAAAATTCTTTATTTTGGATTGAGCCTCGGGGAGCCGTCCAATTTAAAGTTAGTTGTTGTAATTTAATTTCCCAATTTTAATTGAAATTGTCATGTTTGATTTGGATTGAGCCTCGGGGAGCCGTCCAATTGGATTTACAACAAATTACTTTTCTTTGGGTATCTGAGCCTCGGGGAGCCACCCTTAGAAAATGATTTGTTGTAATTAATTAAATCCATGAATAAAATATGATTTAAGAGGTGATGCTCTTACATATTGTTGTCTCCAAAATTAATTAGGAAAATGGTTTCCTATAGAGTTTCTTAAATGAGATTTTCATGAAAATAATATGTGGTTGAATTAAGGGATTTGTCTCTTAATTTAATAAGATTTGATTTAGAGAAATCAAAGTCTTAAAACATATTATTTCCGAAATTGATTATGACAATTTAGGAAATTGTTTCCCAAAACAATTCCTTAAATAAAGTATGAAATTAGAATTAGGAAATCCGGTTCCTAATTCAAATAATGAGACTTGATAAATTAAGTCACATACATACTTTATTAAGGAAATCGTTAGTCATGACATAATTCTATGTCATGAATGTGCTTAGAAAAGAAAGGATGAGACCCAAAACCCCTTACAAAATATTAAGGCCAACACCTTCCATTAATATGGTTAGAATCGGAGTTTTGTTTCTCGTTTGGGTTGATGGACACATCCATGCCCGGCTTGAACCTCAACATGTTCAAACCATGGAATTAGTTTATGATAATATAGTTGGAGTCAGAGGTCAATCCTTAGTTTTGGTTGTTGGACACATCCAAGCCTGACTAAACGGTTGAATGAGCTCCAACCATATTAAAACTATTTCTTGATTAATGGGTCAGCCTTAAGCTTGGAGCATCGATTTGTTGTGCCACAGCCAAGGTCGATGCAAAGAGAGGTGCAGTTGGGTGCTATGTATAAAGTTGCATACTTGTTAATGAGTTAACAACCCAATGATTTATGCAAACATTCAATTAGTTGATAGCATAAAGTGATAGTTACATATATGTGATGTGTAATCGGTATAATTACCTACCTTCATAGCTAAGAAAAACTTGATGGCCACAGCCATGGTTGTTCTTATCTATGGTTGGATATCAACCTATTTGGAGATGCTCCTACAATCTCCCGAATTGATAAAAAGGGTTATTCAATTTGATAAATAAATAGGATTTTAATTAATGTATATTGATACATTCTTTATCATTCTTCTCACATAAGCTCAATTTGTGTTTCTAGGTTAATCACTCGATCATGTCTTCTCTGAATTTGCGTTCCATTTTGGACACCAATAAACTGACTGGGCCAAACTTCATGGACTGGCTTCGAAACCTGAGGATAGTCCTCAAGTCAGAGAAGCTTGCTTATGTCCTTGAAGATCAACTTCCTAACCACCTCCTGAAGGTGCAACTCCAGACCAGCTAGTGGCCTATCAGAAACATGTGACCGATTCTGAACTTGCGAGTTGCATCATGCTAGCCTCTATGATACCTGAGCTGCAAAAGCAGCATGAGCATATGGATGCTTATACCATCATCTTCCATCTTCATGAGTTGTTTGAAGAGCAGGCGAGATCCGAAAGGTTCGAAGTCTCCAGACTCCTCTTCACCACTAAGATGCAGGAAGGCACTTCTGCCTCGCAGTTTGTGCTAAAGATGTTGGGGTACATTGAGCGACTGAACACACTCGGTTTTGCAATGGATCATGAACTAAGTATTGACTTAATTCTGAGTTGTTTGCCCAAAAGTTATTCACAATTTGTGATGAACTATCGGATGAACAAACTAGAGACCACCATTCCCGAGTTGCTCAACCTGCTGAAGACTGTGGAGCCTTCTGTAAAGCCGGATCAAAAGGCGGTACTGTTAGTTGGTTCCTCGAAGAAAGGTTCTAAGAGGAAGGCCAAAGAACAGAATAAAGGAAAGAAGAAAAAGGCCAAAAAGACTGAAAAGAAACCAAAAGGAACTTGCCATCATTGTGGCAAGGAGGGTCACTGGCGAAGAAACTGCAAGATTTATCTTGAGTCCATGAAGAATAAGGCATCCGATGTCCCATCCTCTTCAGGTATCTTCGTTATTGAATGTCACTCTATTTCCTCAAATACCTGGGTACTTGATACTGGGTGTAGCTTACATATATGTAATGACATACAGGGGCTAAGGAATAGAAGAAGACTCGTCAAGGGAGAAGCGGATTTGCGAGTTGGAAATGGAGCAAAGATTGCTGCTGTTGCCATCGGAACATATTTGCTAAAGCTCCCGACTGGACGTGTCTTAGAATTGGATAATTGTTATTTTGTTCCTTCGTTAATAAAGAACATTGTATCTATTTCATGTTTGAATGAAAAGGGTTATCATTTAACTTTTAGTAACAATTGTTGTTTCATAACTTTAAATGACGTTCTTTATGGGAATGGAACTTTGTGCAATGGTATCTACACGTTAGATTTATCCA
Organism: Boesenbergia rotunda; assembly: GCA_024364735.1. NCBI lineage: Eukaryota > Viridiplantae > Streptophyta > Magnoliopsida > Zingiberales > Zingiberaceae > Boesenbergia > Boesenbergia rotunda. The sequence goes on from JAGFNQ010009424.1 coordinate 43,482, forward strand.
GTGACGTTTTCAATATCGAAGTTAGCAACAAACGTGCTCGAATAGATAATCGAATAGACTCCTACACATGGCATTGTAGTCTTGGCCATGTAAGTAAGAAACGCATGACCGAATTACACCGATGTGGAATTTTAGAATCATGCTTAAAAGGCAAGTGACCAAATTAGAAAAGGTAATCCAGTGGGAGAATTGCTTGGTCTAATACATACTGATGTATGTGGACCAATGTCAACTCTTGCACAAGGAGGCTATAGCTACTTCATCACCTTTATCGATGATCACTCACGATTCGGGTACGTGTTCTTGATGAAACACAAATCTGAAGCCTTTGAGAAATTCAAAGAGTTCAGAAATGAAGTAGAGAAACAGCTTGGCAAAAGTATTAAAATACTTCGATCCGATCGGGGTGGTGAATACTTAAGTCAAGAGTTTCAAGATTATCTTAGGGACAATGGGATATTATCCCAATGGACTCCGCCGTATACACCACAGCATAATGGTGTATCTGAGAGGCGCAACCGAACCTTGATGGACATGGTTAGGTCGATGATGAATCATGCAACTCTTCCAAAATCCTTTTGGGGCTATGCACTTAAGACAGCTGTTTACATGCTAAACAGAGTCCCGACCAAGGTAGTCTCTACTACTCCATATGAGACATGGAATAGTAAGAAACCCCACTTAACTCACCTTAAGATATGGGGTTGTCCTGCTTATGTGAAGCGGATTGTATCAAACAAATTGGATGCTAAGTCTAATAAATGTCTATTTATTGGATACCCTAAGAAAATGAAGGGTTACCAATTCTATCATCCCTTGGAACAAAAGGTGTTTGTTTCAAGGCATGTTTCATTTCTGGAAAAAGAATTTCTTTTACAAGAAAACACTGGGAGTGGAATTGAACTTGATGAAGTTCAAGAAACTCCAATAGACATTACAGAGACACCTAGTCTAGCCCCACAACCAATAACTCATAATGATGAGCTATCAGTTGAACCTAAAACTACACCACCTCTTCATAGATCTGATAGGACACGCAATATTCCAGAGAGATATAGATTTCTCGTCAGTGAATCGAACGACGTGTTACTCATAAGCGATGACGAACCTATCAGTTATGAAGATGTTCTGAAAAGTTCAGAAAGGGACAAATGGCTTGAGGCCATGAAGTCGGAAATGGATTCCATGTACGAAAACCAAGTATGGGACTTGGTTAACCCACCTGAAGGGATTAAGCCCATAGGGTGCAAGTGGGTTTTCAAGAAGAAAACCGACATGGAAGGTAATGTTGTTACCTTTAAGGCTAGATTAGTGGCAAAAGGATATCGTCAGAAGCAAGGATTTGATTATGACGAAACCTATTCGCCAGTAGCTATGCTTAAATCCATTCGGATGCTCCTAGCCATAGCAGCTCATTATGATTATGAGATATGGCAAATGGATGTGAAAACAGCTTTCCTTAACGGAAACCTGCTTGAGGATATATACATGATACAACCTGAAGGTTTCACATCGGTTGATAAAACCAAAGTATGCAAGCTTCGACGATCCATATATGGACTGAAGCAAGCATCTAGGAGCTGGAACATCCATTTTGATGAGACAATCAAATGTTTGATTTCTCACAAAATCCAGACAAACCTTGTGTGTACAAGAAGGTTAGTGGGAGTGCAGTCGTATTCCTAGTATTATATGTCGATGACATCTTACTTATAGGAAACGATATATCAGTCTTACAAATAGTTAAAATTTGGTTGTCCAAAACTTTCTCCATGAAAGACCTGGGAGAAGCAACCTATATCCTTGGGATTAGAATCTATAGAGATAGATCAAAATGGTTGCTTGGTCTTTCGCAGTCTACATATATAGACCGAGTGCTAAAAAGGTTTAGCATGTCAGAATCCAAGAAAGGTTACCTTCCCATCGGGCATGGGATCAACCTTTCAAAGTCTATGTGTCTGCGCACAGAAGACGAGAGGATTTGCATGAATAAGATTCCTTATGCATCCGCGATAGGATCTATCATGTATGCTATGTTATGTACAAGGCCCGATGTATCGTATGCTTTGAGCGTCACAAGCAGATACCAGTCGGATCCAGGAATGGATCATTGGGCAGTTATTTAAACAATCCTTAAGTACTTAAGAAGAACTAAGGATGTGTTCCTAATATATGGAGAAGGAGATATGGTAATACGTGGGTATATAGATGCCAGTTTCCAGACAGATAAGGATGACTCCAAATCTCAGTCTGGATACGTATTTACTTTGAATGGAGGCGCAGTAAGTTGGAAAAGTTCCAAACAAGACACCGTAGCGGATTCCACCATGGAAGCGGAATATATCGCAGCTTCGGAAGCAGCAAAGGAAGCAGTCTGGATCAAGAAGTTCGTCTCCGAACTTGGCGTGGTTCCAACCATTGATGAAGCAGTGTCGGTTTACTGCGACAACAATGGAGCTATTGCACAAGCAAAGGAACCAAGGTCTTATTAGCGATCCAAACATGTGCTTCGCCGCTATCATCTGATCAGAGAGATTATAAGTAGGAATGATATACAAATTGAGAAAATTCCCACTGAAAGGAATTTAGCGGATCCTTTAACTAAGGCCTTACCTCAAAACAAGTTTGAGGGTCATGTTAGAGCCTATGGTATTGGATACCGTAGCGATTGAGATTAGGCCAAGTGGGAGTTTGTTAGTGATATGAGAGCCTGTGGTATCGGACACTATCAATTCTGTTGAGACTGTTAGTGATATGAGAGAAGTGTCCTAAGGAAATCGTCTTATGATTGTAAACATTTATTTTAATAAATGATAATTCACTATTTGAGTATACATGTTTGTGTATTTGATTGGGATCTTAAACTCATCTACTGAATGTCCGCAATATAATTCACAGCATAAGAGAATTTGTGATGGGATCACAACTAGTCATTATCTCTACATGTGCAATTGTGAAGTATTGAAAGTATTCCTAGTCGATGAATTGATAAAAACGGACACTATCAATTCTGTTGAGACTAGCATGGGTTATTCTCTAATCAGCTGTTTCTCACTGGCTGGTGACATTGGGATGTCCGGAGATAAACATGGATGCTAGTTAAGGGAACTAGTTCATTGAAGTGACTAGCTGTAAAACTTCATATGGTAATCTATAAAGATATGTCACTGAAGTTATTACTACAGCTTAAGTGCGATGTTCCTTTGACTTGCGGTGTTCAAGTCATCTTGGTCATGGAGACTTATACTTTAACATCTTAAGCAAGCATCTCCAAGGAGGTGTGGACCCAGGATGATTGGGTATAAGCCGAAGTGCCCGAAGATGTTTGAACAGCCTACAAAGGATTCACCACTCCTTGCGAGGAGATGTATACCCAGGCCTATCGTCGGATTGTTACTCAAAGCCTCTGGCCAGAGCATATCATGTTTAGAGTGCGAGTCTCTTAAATACATGAGAGTAAATAGAAATCCAAAGGTCGAGAAAGACATTACTTGGGTTAGGTGTGACGTAGTCAGCCTAGTGGGGACTGACACAAATAGACCATGTCCTGAACCAAGTGGGTATAAGATGGTGAAGGGAATGGGGCACGATTCATTAGAGCTGCTGAAGGGTTTCGGAATTACTTCTGAGGTCAAACTGTTGATCTTTCGATTAATTGGGGGTCATGATGTACTACTACGTGCCACTCATGACCGTTCTATAATTGGTTAATTATAGACGGCCAACATAAATCGAAAGCCTATTTAGTCGCACGCACTACGAGTAATCCGAGGGATTTAAAACGTGTTGAAAATTGGATTTTCCGATCAAGAGAAATAAGTCGAATCTGAGTTAATCAGAGGCGCAACGGAAACTAAAAATGGCTACGTCTTTTGAAGGCTTATTGGGCGAATTAAATGAGTTTAATTCGCGATCGATTCGGCTTGGTTTGGCCGACCAAAGAGGGTGCCAAACCCCTTTGGTTTGGCCCGCCACATCAAGGGCAATAAACCAATTTATTTGGTTTAATTAATAAAATAAATCTAACCCGATTTGTTTTATAAATTATGGATAAATAAATTTGTGTAAAGAAATTTATATAAATTTATTCTTTTATGAAAATTAAAATGATCCATGAAATGGTTTATTTTAATTTTATAAAATCAATTATGAATTGATTTTTCCATAATAAGAATGTTTATAAATTTCTTATAAAATTTATTCCATAATAAAAGGAGAAGAAGTATTTGTTTTATTATAAAGTTAGTTATAATAAAACTTGGTTTAAACGGAATAATTCATAAGAGAATTTATAGGATAAATTTGTTATGAAAATTCCGTTAAGAGGAGACTTGGCAAGGGAGAGATTACTATATAAAGGAACCAAGGCTAGGCTTAAGTTCCTTGACTAATAGAGTAATCAAGAGATTAATTCTCTCCCTCTCTCTCTCTTATTCTCTTCCTCCCCTTCTCTTCCCCTTAGGGCCGGCGCCCCTTGATCCTTTTAGGGCCGGCACCCCAAGCTCCCATTAGGGCCGGCGCACCATCCACCCATCTAGGGTTGGCGTGAGCAACAACAACCAAGGAAGAGTCGAAGAAGAAGAAGAAGCGGATCGCGATTCCTTCATTCTTTTCCCGGAATTTTGATTCTGTTAACTTGGTGGTTAGTTTCCTCTCTTTTCTCTTGTTGTTCTAGTTGTGCCTTTAGAGAATCTAATAGTTCTCGTCGGCACAAAACTCGTGACTTTGCGAAGTCATCCCGAAGAGAACTCGGCGTGGACGCGAATAGAGGCGAAGCTTCCAAGGGACGCTACGGTTGGATCTCGTCCCTTACTTCGAGTTACGCGAGGTACTTAGTAAATTAGTTTACTTTTCCGCAAAGTTTTATTTTATGATCATGTCCACACACCATAAGGTTGCATGCTAGATACGTGGTTAGAATAATTTGAGAAATTATTTTATGCTAATTCTTCCGCTGCACGTAAAAATTTAGAATTTTACGAACCCATATCCTTGTCAACATGCACCCGGTCCCAACATCCGAATCCTAAGCTAGTTAGACCAAAGTTTCTCAGAAAGTAATTTGAAAATGAAATTTCTTTAAAAGGCTTTGTCTAGGAAAGGGTTGTTCATCCAATAAGGCTACGACCAAAGAAGGCCTCTGTGCCTCGCCAAGACCTGGAAGCCAATTATTGAAACTTACTTTCAAATTGTCATTTGTTAAACTTGAATCTAACACAAGCTTCAATCAAATCATAGCTTTTAATTTAAATTTAAAGATAAAATTGAATGCATCTCACAAAACAGTTAAGGATATCCTGTTTTGTCACTTAGAAATGGGTGAGATGCTTAGGATCTATAAGATGAATCCAACCCAACCAATTAAATCTTAATTAAATCAATTAAATCCAATTAAATCTTAATTAAGTCAATTAAATCTAATTATATCTTAATTAAATCAATTAAATCCAATTAAAACTTAATTAAATCAATTAAATCCAATTAAATCAATTAAATCCAATTAAATATTAATTAAATCAATTAAAATCAATTAAATCTTAATTAAGTCAATTAAATCTTAATTAACTCAATTAAATCAAATTCAAATTAATTCAATTAAATCAAATTTAAAATTCAAATTTAACTTAACTGAACAAACTTAACCCTCTAAATTTTAATTTTCATAAAAATCAATTTTAACCTTTTAAACTAAGGTTTAATTAACCATTTTTTCAAAATTAAATATTTGTCTCACACAACCCATAAGGTTAACATGTTTGACCACGTAGAATTGGGTGAGACATCTAGGACCTAAAAGCATAAATATCTATTTTTCAAATAAATTCAGTTTACTGTACCCTACTTTTCATCTCTATTTTTTTCAAATTTCATATTAAATATTACAATAGACTCATCTTAAAAGTCAATTAGTCAAACATAGTCAACTCATAGTCAACTGAGTCAACACTGAAATCCCTTAAGGAACTTAGATAAAAGTCAGACTGTGTCGGATATAGGGGGAGTTATTCTTAATCTTTTTCGAAAAGTTCAGATTTTTCAAAAACCTCATGCTCTAAAACTTATTATCATCTCAAAATAAGGTTTTTAAAAATTGATTCAAAAATCTTGGTATATTACTATCTCTTTGAAGAATTATTATCATTTTAAAATATCTTTTTCGAAAACTGTGTTATTATTCCAAATTGAATTTTCAAAAAGTTTGTTGGTGCAATCTTGGTTAGGTCAGGGTTGACCTAGTTTGACAAAGCTCAGGTGAGCTTGAGTCTAGCAAGCTCGGGTGAGCTTGAGGTGTATGTTTCGATGTTTGACATTGATGTTTGAATTTGATAATTATGTTTGAATGTCGTATGGTGTCAAGTGGGTCAAGGTTGACTGGAGACTTGACTAGGTGAAGTCCAGGTGGATCGGGGAGATCGTGCGCTGGCATGGGAAAAGACCTAGTGGGACTAGGCACACCTAGTGGGACTAGGTGAAGTCCAAGTGGATCGGGGAGATCGCACGCTGGCATGGAAAAAGACCTAGTGGGACTAGGCACACCTAGTGGGACTAGGTGAAGTCCAGGTAGATCGGGGAGATCGTACGCTGGCAAGGCAAAAGACCTAGTGGGACTAGGCACACCTAGTGGGACTAGGTGAAGTCCAGGTAGATCGGGGAGATCGTACGCTGGCAAGGCAAAAGACCTAGTGGGACTAGACACACCTAGTGGGACTAGGTGAAGTCCAGGTAGATCGGGGAGATCGTACGCTGGCAAGGCAAAAGACCTAGTGGGACTAGGCACACCTAGTGGGACTAGGTGAAGTCCAGGTAGATCGGGGAGATCGTACGCTAGCACTGCAAAAGACCTAGTGGGACTAGGCACACCTAGTGGAACCAGGGTAAGTCCGAGCTGGGAGCTAGGCAGGAGAAATCCAAGTTGGTCAACGGGGTTGACCGGACACTTGGTAGGGGATCCTAGACTTGTGGAGACAAGTTAGGTTGGACTCAATCAATTGGGTGATCGATTGGGTAGCTGAATTGATTAGGGGTGTTTATGCAAGAGGATAGAAGGTAGCTGAATCGATTGGGTAATCGATTCAGCCTTCCTTAATCGATTGGTCAATCGATTAAGGTGTTTCTTGATCGATTGGGGTAATCGATCACAGAGTTTGCGCGAGAGAACAGAGAAGCTCTGAATCGATTGGGTAATCGATTCAGGGCACGGGTAATCGATTGGCTAATCGATAACCGTTCGAAAACTAGCCGTTGAACGGCTAAATCCTACGTGGTAATCGATTGGTTAATCAATTACCAAACCCTAGGCGTCGGGTATAAGGGTTTTTGCGCAGGTCTTTGGCTAAAGAACTTCTCCTCTTCTTCTCCAACTACATTTCCATTTCAAGGGAAGCCTTGGAGCTCGTTGCTGCTGCATTTCCAAGGTCCAAGAGGCAATCACAAGCTTGAAGATAGCAAGGAAAGCAAAGTGTGAGCTTATTTGTAAATCTTGTAAGATTTTATCTTGTATTTTCTTTGTTCTTGTTGTATCTTTGTAACAAGCTTGTAAGAGGTTTCTCCACCTCAAGAAGGAGACTTTCATAGTGCATGAGAGTGTGAGGAGAGTGGATCCTTGGATTAGTCACTCGACCTGGGTGGATACCAAGTAAATCCTTTGTGTTAGCGTTTGCTCGAGTCTTCCGCTGCGACAAATCATCAAAGAGCGAATCGGAGCTAATCACTCCCCCCCTCTAGCTCGCCAATCGGTCCCAACAAAGTTATCATACTCTGAAGGTTGTTCAAAATTGCTTCTTTTGATTTTGGTAAACTCTAAAGACACAGAGGAAGGTCCACTTCATAATCTACAAGGATTCCTAGGATGTGTCAAATTTAGGGGGAGGCTGAACCAAAAGAAATTATTTGTAACAAGTATTTTCTTTGGCGATCATTTTTGAAATAATTAAACAATTCTTTTGATCTGAACTAAACCCTAAGAACTCAGAGGAAGAATACTTGTGGTCAACAAGCTTCCAAGGACTGTGTCAAGTTTAGGGGGAGGTCAAATTAAAAGATTTATTAAACATTTCTAAATAATATGTTTCCATACACTATATTTTCAAAACTGTGTCTTACAAAACATTATTATTTTAAAATGTTTTTATGGCTTATAAAATCATTTTTGAAATAATATTTCCTTGAGTCTTGAGATTTTCCAGGACACTTAGAAAAATGTCCTTGTAGTTAACAAGGGTTCCTAGGATTGTGTCAGACTGGAAAAGAAACCTAGTCGAGCAAAATATTATGTTTTCAAAATAACATTAAATTTTTCTCAAAATATTATGTTTAAAAGTACTTATATCTTCCAAAAATGTATAATATTTTTTCAAAAGTACTAATATATTTCAAGGCAATAGTGCTCTAAGTGTATGAATTTTCCAAAAGACTTGCCTACAAATACAAATTTTTTCCTTTCAAAGTGGAGTTTTGTTGGTGCAATTTAAAGCTTTTTGCAATGCCTTCAAGAGTTATACTAAGTATTTTTTTACTCATAGGCTCTGATACACAATTTTTTTTAAAAACATATTTCAAAATATATTTCCTTATTGATATACATAGCCAAGGAGGAGAGCACGAAAAAGTGAGAAAATTTTCTATATTTAACCTCTATCTCTTTTTCAAAAAGCAAAGCAAAAGTTTTTAAGTACTTCAAATTGTTTTTAAGTGCTAAGTAAAATTTCAAACTACTTCATGTGCTTTTAAGTATTTCTAGTGCTTCAAAATTTTCTAAGTATTTCTAAGTGTTCTCAAATTTTTTTTAAGTACATGTTTTTTTCTAAGTAAAATTGTTCTTAGTAAACAAAATTTGTCTGAGCAAAAACTGTTTGAAAATTTTGACAAATGTTTCCCAATTCTCAAAATTGAAATTTGGCTTCACAATTTCGCCTAAGTAAATTTTTAGTAGAATTCTTTTTGCAAAGCCTTGTAAGTAACAATTTTTTTTCAAAACTTAGGCTTGCTTTTCAAAATGGAAAAATGTCTAAGTGTAAAAAGTTGTTGATACAAATGCTTTCACCCTTTTTTTAAAAACACTTAGTCAAAAACTTATTTTTGGTAAAACTCTAAACTCTCTATTAGAAACCTTGGTCACCCATGTATGTGTTTGATATATGTCAAAGGGGGAGGAAAGGTCAAAGTTAAGTGTTTTAAGTGTGTTATAACACAAGTATTCAGGGTTTTAGGGGGAGTATGAAAAATAAAGAAATTTTTTCCAACTCTACATTTATTCTATTCATAAACAGTTATACTTCATTGTTTACCTTATGTTCTTAACTGTTATAAGTTTTTACTTAACTTTGAATTGTGTTGCCATAAATCAAAAAGGGGGAGATTGTTGGTGCAGGAAACATCATATCGAACCTTATTTTGATATTAGCAAAGGATTCAAAGTTAAGTTTAATTTGTTATCTGACAATGTTACTTGAGTGTGCAGGAAAAGTCCTAGCGAAGGGCTGCTAGGCACCTGGCGAAGGATTGCCAGGAAACAAAGTCCTAGCGAAGGGCTGCTAGGCACTTGCCGAAGGACTGCCAGGAAACAAAGTCCTAGCGAAGGGCTGCTAGGCACCTGGCGAAGGAATGCTAGGATACAAAGTCCTAGCGAAGGACTGCTAGGCACTGGCGAAGGAATGCCAGGGTAAGAAGCCCTAGCGAAGGACTGCTAGGTGCCAGGCGAAGGATAGCCTGGGACTGAAGCCATAGCGAAGGAATGCTAGGCACCGGGCGAAGGACAGCTCGACATCCAAGACCTGGCGAAGGACCGCAAGGCAAAAGTCCAACCAGAGGAACGGTTGGCATCAGGTACATTCTCCCGAGAGGAGTAGGTGAGGACGTGTTCCCCGTCGAGGGAACAGTAGGTGTCGGTTCGACCTAGGGTTCCATTTTGGAGACCCAAAGTCAGAACCAAGACAGCTAAGGCTGTATAAACTAATATTTTATTGTTTTATTGTGTTTTGGACTAACCCTGGATGCAGGACCGAAGGAACGAGTGTCTGCAGCTCAGAGAGCCTCAAAGGAATGAGGCAACAGCTGACCAGGGTGCTCGGAGTGTCCCGGGCACCTCCAAGGTAAACACAAAACACAAGAAAGCAAAGCATGCTTCGACAGCTACTGTCCCGGGCGCCCCCGTGCTCCTGGGTGCCCCCAGCGCTCCGGGCGCCCCCAATAGCAAGCCATCGAAGCACAAGCCAGCGAAGCCAAGGGATAAGGTTTGACCCGGTCAACCCGGGCGTCCCCAGCAATTAGGGCGCCCCCGTCAAAGTTTGATCCCGATTTTGGAGGGATCAGAGCTGATCGAGACCGAGGCGGATCGGGTGACATGTGGGGGGGCGCCCCCGACGTTCCGGGCGCCCCCAGGGCCTATAAAAGGCCCTCGAACCAAGGCTTCAGGACATCCAAGTTTTTCAACGCTTCGACGCTCTTCTGCTCCCGCACTCTGCTCCGGAAACTTCCCAACTCGAGCCTACGACGTCCCTCCGCTCCGAAAAGTCGATCTACCTCGGACGTCGGTAACAAAAGAGCGATATTTTAATTCTGTGCTTATTACACTACTATTGTAATCCATTTGTGTAAACTGTTTTTGCGCCTCATATAGAATTGCCCAAAGTAAACGGTCAACGACCGTGGGCCTTGGAGTAGGAGTCGACCTAGGCTCCGAACCAAGTAAAAATAATTGTGTTTGCGCGTGTTGTGTTTTAATTTCCGCTGTGCAATTTCTCTTAAATTTAAATCCGAACGTTTTTCGATATTCACCCCCCCCCTCTATCGGTTCTCTCGATCCAACAGCGTCCAGTGTTACGACCCAAGGACGAGTGCACACTCCATTCTGCCACATCATCACCTCCCTCCTTCACCACGGTCGTGACATTACCGTGGGTGAAATAACCGCGATAACCAATTTTGATGAGATAGGATTTAGGAACTTCTCTTTAGCTGGTCTAGAGGTATCGGCCACCGGGGTTTTGAGTTAGAGACGACAGCAAGTCGGGGCTCCGATCGACTCAGACGAGGAGGTAGACGTTGACGTTGCTGATCTCGCAGCAGAGATGCGGGACCATATAGATCAGCCTCCACCACCGACCATCGACCAGCGCTTCACACAGATGCAGACGGAGATCCACAGTCTCCGAGAGGAGGTCGAGGCCTATCACATCGAGCAGATGGACGCTCGTAGAGCCGATCGAGAGGTGGCCGATGCATGATACATTGAGATGATGTCGCTTCTCAGAGCATGGCAGCCAGGCTCCTCTGATCATCCCGGTCCCTCGTCCTAGATTTGATTAGCATTGTACTACTGAGTTGACTCATGCCTGACTTGTATGACTGTGATGACTACTTGTTTATCTTGACTACTTGATTATCAATTAGGATTGTGCTTAGTAGAATAGGTTAACTCAACTTTTGACTTTCTTACTGCTTTACTTGATTTAAAAATCAGTTTCTAAAAGAATTTGAAAAACTGTTTTACTTAATTTCAAAATTAGTTTTTTTTGTCTTGCAAATTTTTCGACTTAGTATTATTTCAAAACTACCCCCTTTCAAAACTAGGGCTTTTTCGAAAATGGACTTAGCCTAGGCCCTAACCCTAGAACTGCATGCACCTATAGATTTAGAAGCCAGCATCTCACAAGTACCTTAGGGCACTTTTGATTGATAACTTAGAAAGGGTTGAGATGCTTAGGTCTTTGTCTTAATTCAAGATGCTTTAAGTCAGTGTATCTGCAGTAATTGGGACACTAAATACAACTTACACAGTAATCAAGTTAAGTGTCAAGTTTAGAAAATCTAACTTGAACAGAACACTTAACTTGACTAACCCTAGCGAAAACTACTATTTATAACAGTTAGTAAGTAGCTAATTGGGTTAGACAGGTTCCTAAAAGAGGAAAATGAAAGTGATTTGGTTTAATTCTCATAATGAATTGGTTCAGTATAACAAAATCATGCAAGTTATTTTCCTTTATGCAATTTAATTATTCTGTTTCTGCTATATTTATTTGTGTTTGATATATGGCAAAGGGGGAGAGATAGGAAATGAGAGAGTTTAAATTTTTTTTATGAATTTCATCAACTCTCAAAATGTCAAACTCTATCCTTTATTCAAAAAGTACTTAATTAAATTTTTCAAAAGTACTAAGTTTTTCAAAAGCACTAAGATTTTCAAAAGTACTTAGTTTGTCAAAAGTACTAAGTTTTTTTCTAAGTACTTAAGTTTTTCAAAACTTTTCTAAGTACTTAAGTTTTTTAAAACTTTTCTAAGTACTTAAGTTTTTCAAAACACTTAAGTTTTTCAAATTTCACTAAGTACTTCAAAACGTAAAGTTTTCAAAAAAAATTTTGTACTTTAAACTTAGGGCGTCAAAATTTTCCTTAGTACTCAAACTTAAGCTTTCAGAATCCTTCTTAAGTTTTCTAAGTATTTAAACTTAAAAATTCTACAAGTTCTCCAAAATAGACAACAAAAATTATTTTCTGTTGAAAATTATTCTAAGTAAAAATCCATCCTTAAACTTAGAATTTATTTTCAAAATCCCCACGAAGTTTTGAAAAATCTAGGGGGAGATTCCTTCCAGGGGAGGGAACAAAATTTAATTTTTACTTGCTCTGATTAACTTAACTTTTTGAACCAGGATTGCCATAAATTAAATAGGGGGAGATTGTTGGTGCAGAAAGCACCCAAGTCGAACCTGAGTTTTGATAATGGCAAAAGGGTTCAAAAGTTAAGTCTTATTTGTCATCTAACATGCTACTCAAGTGTGCAGGGTAAAAAGTCTTAGCGAAGGACTGCTAGGCACTGGCGAAGGAATGCCAGGGTAAAAAGTCCTAGCGAAGGATTGCTAGGCACTGGCGAAGGAATGCCAGGGTAAAAAGTCCTAGCGAAGGGCTGCTAGGCACCAGGCGAAGGACAGCTTGGGATTGAAGACCTAGCGATGGAATGCTAGGCACCAGGCGAAGGACAGCTTGGTATCCAAGACCTGGCGAAGGACCGCTAGGAAAAAGTCCAACTGGAGGAGCCGGTTAGCATCAGGTACATTCTCCTGAGAGGAGTAGGTGAGGACGCGTTCCCCGTCGAGGGAACAGTAGGTGTCAGTTCGACCTAGGGTTCCATTTTGGAGACCCAAAGTCAGAACCAAGACAGCTAAGGCTGTATAAACTAACATCTTATTGCTTTATGGTGTTTTGGACTAACCCTGGATGCAGGACCGAAGGAACGAGTGTCTATAGCTCAGAGAGCCTCAAAGGAGTGAGGCAGCAGCTGACAAGGGCGCCCGGAGTATCCCGGGCGCCCCCAAGGTGAACACAAAATACATGAAGCAAAGGCAGGCTTCGACAGCTCATGGGCGGGGCGCCCCCCATGCTCCCGGGCGCCCCTAGCGCTCTGGGCGCCCCCATGTGAAGCTAACGAAGCAGAACCCAGTGAAGCCAACGGATGAGAGGAGACCCGGTCAATCCGGGCGCCCCCAGCATTCCGGGTGCCCCCGTCAAAGCCTGATCCTGAATTTTAAGGGATCACAGCTGACCGAGAGGGAAGCGGATCGGCTGACACCTGGGAGGGCGCCCCCGATGTCCCGGGCGCCCCCAGGGGCTATAAAAGGGCCCTCAACCCCAAGGCTTCGAACAACACTTCTTCCAACGACAACTTGCTCTTCGACTCAAAGCGCTCTGCTTCGGGAACCTTCCACTCACGACTCAAGCGCCTACGACGTCCATCTGCACCGAAGTATAAACTACACCCGACGTCGGTAACGAAGAGCTATATTCTTTCATTTTACTATACTACAATTGTACAACTCTTGTAAACTATTTTTCCGCACTTATAAAATTGCCCGCAGAAAACGGTCAACGACCGTGGGCCTTGGAGTAGGAGTCGACCTAGGCTCCGAACCAAGTAAAACTACCTGTGTTCACGATTGTTTTTATTCCGCTGTGTACCTGCTCTAGTTTTTATCCGAAAAGCGTTTAACGATATTCACCCCCCTCTATCGTTTCTCTCGATCCAACAGATACTGCCTGAATGAGTAGGAATAAACTGAAGAGGAGAAATATCAATACCCTCTGAAATTATGCCTTGGCTCCTCCTTGCTCTGAAAGTTCTCTCAATTTCAGGGTCAAATTCTTCAAGATCACCACCTGCTGACCTGGTCATAAAATAAACAAATCACAGCAAATATATATGGAAAAATGAAATAGATAAAGTAAATCACAAGACTGGATCAAGAAAAATATGAAATAAGCACACAAGCAAAAATTAAACAACTCAACTAGTAGTTCCTCGGCAACGGCGCCAAAAATTTGATACGGCTCGCATGTCATACCGCGAGTATCAAATACAATCAAAGTATCGAACTCCTCTACACTAATGTAGCATAGAGTAACTCGAGTCGTCTCCCAACGAATGTAGTCGATGCATGATAAACATTAGGAACGTATGTTATTGCTTTTTGGTTTTTGATATCAAACTAGGGTTTGGTTTTGAACGTTAAGACTATGAAAAGAAATAGCAAGCAGGTATGAAATCTAGTTCTAACTAGGGAAAGACAGTGTAGGTAATGAAATCTATTTTAACCGGACTACAATTGTAGTAAAGAAAAGGACAACTAGAAATTAAGCATCAACAAAACTAAACATGGAACAAAAATCTATAGCATTAAAGAAATCTAATTTCCTAACTTAATTGCATGTAATGAAGACATAAAACTCAAAGCAATTGGAAAAACACTACAAAACAAAAGTTAAACAACTAAAAAAACATCACAATTGAAAGTAATTGATCTAAGAGGCATTTAATCAAACACAAGATAGACATGTTTTAAATGGCTTCATGTAAGTGCAAATTGAAATGGGAAGATCCATCCAATACAAACATTTAACAATCAATCACAAACACATAAATTAAGAACAATCAACATTCACTAACAACACAATTAAACCCAAATCTGATGAAGAACTGCTGTGAAGGCAAGGTTGTGAAGAAGAAGCTGTGAAGAAACTGCCGGTTCTGATGAAAAGAGGCTGGAATTAAACCAATTAACCAAATTATGCTATGAAGAAATGCTACCGGAAATGTAAAACTATGAAGAAATTGCCGGACGCTGTTGAAATTGAATTACTGTGAAGTAATTAAGCTGTTACTGAAGATGAAACTGCTGTGAAAGAAGAAGCTGTGAAGAAACTGCCGGATCTAATGAAGAAGAAGAACTTATGTGAAGAAATGGATCGTCGCTTCCCAATTCTGCCCTCTCTCAACCCGAGAGACTAGCTGCATAGGAAGATCGACTAGGGCTCGAACCCCGGGCCCTAGCTTGTGCGATGGCGGAAGAATGTGGAAGAGATGGAAAGGGAGAGGAGATGGTCGGCCGGCGGTGGTGAAGAAGTCGAGGAGAACCGCCGGCCGGAGGAAGAGTAGA
Organism: Boesenbergia rotunda; assembly: GCA_024364735.1. Classification (NCBI taxonomy): domain Eukaryota; kingdom Viridiplantae; phylum Streptophyta; class Magnoliopsida; order Zingiberales; family Zingiberaceae; genus Boesenbergia; species Boesenbergia rotunda. Next base: position 58,913 of record JAGFNQ010009424.1, read on the forward strand.
GGAGAAGAAGGTGGATGCAGATCACCGCCTGTGGGAGAGATGATGGAGTGGAGAAGATGTGGAGAAGTTGGCGTTGGTTCTCATCCTTATTGCGCGCGGGCTCATGGTTCAGCCAATCCCAGCAGTTCGGTTCAGCCTTGGGTTCGGTCCAGTCAGCCAAGCCATTGGATTCAATCAGCCCAGCATTTCGAGTTCGATCTGCCTCAGCCCTTGAGTTTGAGTTAAAGCAGCATAGTGCTTGAGTTTGACCCATCATTTGGGTTCAGCCAATGCCTTGGGTTCAGCCATATGATGATCGAAGCAACGGACGACTGAGATCAATTTGGCTTCATCCAACAGTCGGATCTCTTTAGATCTGAACCAAACTCCACAGATCCCAATCAATGGTCCTGATCTACCTGTCCCCAGCTCGGATTTACCAGATTAGTGGCGGATGGTCCAGATCTTCTCTTTTCTTGAATGGATGGTCTAGAACATCTTGAGCTTGATCCAACGGTCAAATTACTTCTGATTAGGCTGAAATTTTCAGATCTTGATCTATGGTCACGATTGACTCTATCTTGAACTCGGATTGACCAGAAGTTGACCGATGGCTAAGATCTAGCTATTCTCTGGAATGGATGGCTCCTATTAATCCGATGCTTGATCCCTTTGATCTGGATCCAATGCTGATTCAAGTCTGACCCGATTTAATCTAGGTCCATGTTCATTTGAAGCCTATAAAATGATATTCAAATTTAGTATCAAAAATATCCCAAATATACAAAGATTTGAATTAAAAGCCAAAATAGAGGAAATATATGAAACCCAATACAATTGCAAACTTAAGCATATAAAATGTGGATCAAACATGAATTTTAGAGCCTGAAATAATCAACAAAATGGTAGTTATCAAGTACCTTTGTCAAAAAATATTTTAAGAGACGCTATGTATTTGAGTAAAATTTTGAAAATATAGTATTTTTGAAACTTCTAATGGTTCTTTTAATTTGTACTCTCCTACGTCTGACACAACCCTAGGATGCTTGTTGACTAAAAGTTGATCTTCCTCTGAGTCTTAAGGTTTGATTCAAATGAAAAGAATTACAACAGAAATTTCAAGAAAGATTTTTAAGTAATTAGAAATTAAAGGATGAATTTTTCTTTTGATTGGGACTCCCCTAAGTCTGACATAATCTTAGGAATCCTTGCAGATCATAAAGAAAGAGTATCTAAATTAAAAAAGCAATTAATGCATATTTTAGAAAAATATTTTAGAAAAAATTTGATAATTTTTGAAGAGGTATTTTTCAAAAAATATTTTTAAAGATATAATAAATTTTTGAAAAATATTTTTCAAAAAGCATTTTGAAAGAAATAATAATTTTTTAAGCAAAAACCATTTTGAAGGAGTCAATCTTTCGAAAAGAATAATGTTTAAAAAATAATTTTCAAAAGAATTGTTAAAATAAAGGTTCGCAAAAGATAGACTCCCCCTGAACCTAACATCTTCTGCCTATCCTTGTTAACTACAACGAACTCTACCTAAGTGTCTTAAAGGATTTTTGTGTTGACCTAGAAGGTTTGTGTCTAAGTGTAGGTCATACAACTTTCAAAAAAATATATAATTTTTGAAATATATTTATAGGTGCACACAATCATGCATGAAATTCATTAAAACATGATTATGTTTAATCACTATTTTTAAAATAGATTTTTAAGAAAATATTCTAAAAATTTTTGAAAATATTTTGAAAATATTTATTAATTGATTTGTTCTTATCATCTCACCAATTCTAAGTGTCGCAGTACAAACATGCATGGTTGCCTTATGGGTGTTGTGAGATGCTTGAATATTTTTTTCAATTTAATTAATTTTATAGGTTGTTTGACCTTGAGTTTGATTCAACTTTAACAATTAGTAACTTATAAGTAAATTTTAATAATTGGCTTCCAGGTCTTGGCGAGGTACAGAGGCCTTCTTGGTATCGGAACAACAACCTTTTCCTTAGACAAAGCCTTTTAAAGAAATGATACTTTTAATTTACTTTTTAAAAAACTCTGGTCTAACTAGTCTAGGATGTGGTGAGGTAGCTTCGGCTAGTTCCACTTAGTTAGGTCGACCAAGTTGGGTACTCCTTACCCTTCTTGACTTCCCAGATCAAGCTTCCCCAATGTACTATCATCTCACCCCACCCTGATACTATGTTAGGCAAGTATCAACCAATGTTTTTCCTATCTAACCATTCTAAGTTAAGCAAAAAGTAAGCTAGCATGAATGACATGACAGATATATATGAAATAAACAGATGCATGAGCATGATAGTTATGCATATATTAATCAAGTTAAATCATTTTAATTAGATTTCTAATAAAGTATCAAATTCTTGATTTGATACAGAACGTTTGAACCCGCATATATGTCAACCCATTTTGACATATTTATTATTATTAAGTTGAATGCTTCAGTTGGGTAGGATTTTACTTATTTTTATAATTGAAGATAATTAATTTAAATTTAGTTCATGGATTTGAATTAAAGATTGAGTTTCTAATTAATGTTGAATTGTTAATTAAAATTTAGGATTTATTTAATTAGCTTTAAATATTTTAAGAATTATTAGAATTTGATATTTAGATTATTAATATTTAAGTTTTTTAGAATTTAATTAAGATTTAAGTTTTTAAGAATTGAATTTAAATTTATGATTTAATTAAAATTATATTTTTAAGATTTGAATTTGAAATTGAAATTGAATTTAAGATTTAAGTTTTTAAGAATTGAAATTAAATAATAATTTTGGGTCTAGTTGCATCTTTTTCATTAATTCAAAAAATTCAGATTCATCTATTATTTTTTTTTATTTTTAAGTTTTCTATTTTACTTAATACTTCTATTTTATTTGAAATCTTGTAAGCCTTTTTAATTATAGTTTTAATTTTAATAAGTTAATCTTTATCTTCAGAATCATATTCTTCTTCATCTTTAGAGTTATATTTAGAATTAATAAAAGTTATATCATTATCTTTAAAATAAGTAGAATAATTTTTAGAATTACTAATTAAGGTTGAATCATTATCTTCACAATAAATAGAATAATTAATCAAAGATTCATAATTATCTTCAAAGTTATTTGAATTATTTTGGGAATTATTAATTAAGGTTTTATCATTACATTCAGAATTATTATTAATTAATGTTTGATTATAATATTCAGAATTATTAATTAAGGTTTCATTGTTATCCTCAGAATTATTAATTAAAGTTTCATTGTTATCTTCAACAATAGTTTGAATTATCAGTAAAATTATTTAAAATATTAGAATTATTTTCTAAAATGTAGCATTAATATTAAAGATTAAGGAATTAATATTCAATATTCTACCATTATCAATGTTTGATTTGGGACCATTACTAGCTAATTTATCATGCAAGACATTTAGCTTGCTATATAGAAAATCTAATTTACCAGAAAAATTAAATGTTACGTTTGCATACATAGGGGCATTTTGGAAAGAAAATTATCATATACATTTGAATCTAAACTAACAGGAATACTTCTACAAGAATTAAAATTTTGTACCTTCTTTACCTTTTTTCCCATTTCCTGTCATTTTGGATCCGCTTATCCTCGAGTCTGGACAATGATTCTTGTAGTGCCTGTAGTTTTGGCACTTAAAGCACATGATGAGGTTCTTGTCCTTCCGAGCTCTTAGCGTTGGTACCTCTGTTGCCGCCGATGGTGATGTACGAGTCTTATGAGTATGACACTGATTTTTATAGTGCCCTCTCTCCCTGCACTTGAAACAGATTATATGAAATTTAAAATTAAACATAATAAAAATATACCTTTTTCACCATTGGCTCCCCCTCAATTCTTGACCTTCTTGCTCCTTCGGTGGTGAGTCCGATCAGAGCCACTTGCTCTGATACCAATTGTGGCATCGGTGATGTCGATAGAGGGGGAGGGGTGAATATCGACTTGTATTCTTTTTACGGAACTTCATCATCCGTTCGTTCGTTCTTGCTATCAGAGTGTTAGTACGCAGCGAAATATAAAATAAGAAAAACACACAACAATAACTCATAGGATTTACTTGGTTCCCAAACCAACCCCCCCCCCCCCCCAGGGTTAGTACGTCTAAGGCCTAATTATAGGTAGCACCCGTCCACTAGTGGTCTCCTTTCCGAAATTTTCGGAGGCGGAGAAACCCATCTTACAGTTTGAATACAAGCACAATAATATAAAGAATTACAACTGTAAGTAAAAGCAAACTAAACTAAAGATGACGATCCCGACCAATCCGGAACTCCGAAGCATGGCACACTTCCTCCTGGAGGCTTCTTGGTTGTAAAGCATCATCTCAGCACTTTTCCTTTGCACAAAATGAGTAAACAGATGTGAATGTTGATATTCTAAGATGAGGGGTTGAACCCCCTTTTATACATGGTTCTCTAGCGCCTGATAGCTTATGGGATGCCTCACAAGTGGTCAAAAATGATCCGAACTAGCAAACTCGATGCTGGGATAAAACATGCATCCCTGGCACCAGGGAGCACTGAGGCGCCTGGCAGCTAATGTGGCGTAGCTGCTGGAAGAACCCCTTCTGGGGCACCTGATACTATTCAGGCGCCTGGGTTCTCGAGCGCCTGAACCCTTTCAGGCACCTGGGAAGCCCTTTCCCAAGACCTTATTCTCTTGCGTTTTCTCTCCTATCTTGCCACCAGCTCCAGGTTCATGCAAGACAAACAAATAATCCTAAGTCTTAATGTTTGACAGCCAGAGCTATCTGGTTCTGACTTTGGATTTCAAATGAAATCCTAGATCGAACCGACTCCTACTTTTCCCTTTCTCGGGGAACGTGTCCTCACCTGCTCCACTCTGGAGAAGTTATCCTTTGCCAATTGTAACCTTCGATTGTACTTTTGCTCGGCCTCCAAGACTCTCTGATCTTGAGATGCCTGATCCTCGACTCGTCACTACTTCTGTCCGTTGTCCTTTCTCGACTAAGACTTTTGCCTGATCATCCACCAGGACTTCGTGCCCAATTCCTCAAACCATGACATCGGTGCCCAACCCTCGTCCAGGTCCTTGTGCCCAATCCGCGACTAGGACTTAGTGCCCATTTCCCTGAACCAGGACTTCGTGCCCAACCCTCAGTCATGTCTTTGGTGCCCAGCCCTCGACCAGGTCTTCATGCCCAATTAGTCCTGCTGACCAACTTCACTCACTAGGACCTAGCTTCACTCACCAGGATTTCGTTCCTCGATAAGGACTACTTTGCTAGTCATCTTAATCTTGACTAGACTTCTCACAGTCAAACATCAAGTCATGTTTGGCTCAGTCTTTGGTCTATCTGACTAGATCTGAGTTCAGTCACTCTGTCAAATATCAAATCGTGTTTGGCTTATCCCTTGGTCAAACTAACCAACCCCGTGTACTATTCACTCTGTCAAATATCAGGTCTTGTTTGGCTAAGCCTTTGTCAAACTGATCAAACCTAGGTTTACCTACCAAACATCAGGTCCTGTTTACCTTAACCCAGTCTTAGACTTGGTTTGTTTCAATCTGAGCTAATTCCTCCTGTATAGCTATAATCCAGTCTGGGTTAGGTAATGCTTCTTCTATTGTCTTGGGTTCAATCTTAGAAATCAGAGCAACTTGACTTAATTTCTATAGGATGACCGTGTTCAAACACCTAATGTTGGGTCACCTAAGATTTGATCAGTTGGATGATTTGACCTAGTCCTAGAAGGTGGTTCAGGTTGTTCAGGTTCTGGTTCAATTGTTAGAGTTGGATCAATTATTGGTTCAACTAGTTGAGATGGTTCAATTACTAGTTCAATTATCTAAGTTGGTTCAATTACTGTTTCACATTCTTCTAGATCTTGATCTGAAGTATTTAGGCTTGGTTGAACATTTGGTGAATTGATTAAGTTAGGCAAATTAGTTGATGTTGTTACAATCTCTTCATCAAATATTATATTTGTAATTTCTTCAATTTTAAGGATATGTTTATTATAGACCCTATATGCCCTACTTGTGGTTGAGTAACCTACAAAGATTCCTGGGTTTGATTTTGATTGAAATTTTCATAAGTAATCTTTAGAATTTAAGATATCAACTTTACACCCAAAAACCTTTAGATAATATAAATTAGGTATTCTATGGTAATAGATTTCATAAGGCGTTTTATTGTGTCTTTTGTTAATTAGAACTGTATTTTAAATGTAACAAGTCGTGTTTATCGCTTTTGTCCAAAATTGATTAGATAAATTATATTCGTTGAGCATGGTCCTAGCAGCTTCTTGAAGAGTTCTATTTCTCCTTTCAATTATCCCATTTTGTTTGGGAGGGGGGGGGGGGGTTATATGGCAGAAAAATTCATGGACATATCCATTTATTTTACAGAACTCATAAAAATTTTGGTTTTCAAATTCTCCCCTATGGTCACTTCTAATTCTTTAGATTTTTGTATCTTTTTTATTTTCAAGTATTTTACATAAATTGTTAAATGTTTCAAACATTTCATCTTTGGTTTTCAAAAACTTAACCGAGATAAATCTAGAATAATTATCGATAATTACTAAGCAGTATCGATTTCTGCCTAGTGACATGGCTCCATGAGAATCAAATAGGTCTAGATGTAGGATCTCAAGTGTAGCTTGAGCTAAGTCTGACTGGACAGGTTGTGGGTTGATTTTCTTTCTTTTCCTTGTTGACATGGGTTACATATTGAATTTTCAATGTTTCTATGTTTAGGGATACCTTTAACTAGTCTGTTTTGGCTTAGTTTTGAAATTAATTTCATGTGAGTATGACCTAATCTTTTATGTCATAAATTAGTTTCTTCTAGTTGGGTTAGAAAATATTTAGGTGTGAATGGTAGATAGTATAAACATTATTTTTCGTAATTCCTTTAAGGGTTATTTCTAGGTCTTGTAAGCTCCTAATAAGGCAGTCTGAGTTAGTGAAGGTAATTACATATCTACTATCACATAGTTGACTAATGCTAAGTTTGTTAAACTTAAAATTATCAACCAATAACACCTTCTTAATATTGAAATCGGAGTTTAGTTCAATATTACCTGAACCAATTACCTTATGTGTGACATTGTTGTCAAACGCCACTGAACCTAAATTCTTGTACTTGATTTTGGTGAACATCAATTTATCTCCAGTCATATGTCTGGAGCATCCACTATCTAATATCCATTGCTCCAAATTTTTTATATTCCTACACATAAAGTATCCTGATTTGGATCCATTTATGTAGAAGTATAAGGATAGATTAATTGAGTTTCACTGCCAAGTCTGTCTTACCCAATCTGAGTTATCAGTCAAGTAACTCCTATGGGTGTTTCTGTGAGACGGGTTTTTTGTTATTTATTAGTTAGGTTGAAAAAGACTAAGTTGGATTAATTTTGAAAAGATTGTTTAAGGTTAAATTAATTTTGAAAAGAAAATGTTAAGTTAGATTTTGAAAAATTTGGATTTTGAAAACTATTAAGTTATCTTTGAAAAATATCGTTGAATTTAGAAAATTATTAAGTTGAATTATGAAAATTATTAAGTTGAATTTTGAAAAATATTAAGTTGAATTTTGAAAATATTAAGTTGACTTTATAAAATTATTAAGTTGACTTTTGAAAATTATTAAGTTGAATTATGAAAATGATTAAGTTGAATTATATTGCAAATTAAAATGATTAACGAGGTTTTTTCAACCAACCTCGGGCGACCGGCCCGACCACACGAATGTTTCCCACCGACCGCTAGGGCAAATCAGGAAGCTCTCGTAGTGGGCGGTCTAGAAGCCCAGAGTCCCAGGGTTCGCGCCCCATTTGGAGAAAAAATTAATTCAATTTGTAAGGCTGATTGGGTTGTACTAAACTTTTAGGTTCTAAGCATCACACCCATTTCGAAGTGACAATACAGGGAATCCTTTGTGGGGACCGGTGCCGTCGATAGAGGGGGGGGTGAATATTGACCGTAAAAACGTCGCGGAAACTTATTAAACTTTAGATTGTTCGTTCTGGTCATAGAGTTAGTAGCAGCGGAAAATAAAAAGAACGAACAAAAATAGAACTCAGAGTACACACAGATTTTACTTGGTTTCCAACCGCCCAGGGTCAGTACATCCAAGACCTAACCACGGGAAATGCCCGTCCACTAATGGTCTCCTTGTACGATCGAATGCGTTGCTAGAGGGGAGTGAATAGTAACATTTCGTTGAATTCACTACAAAGATGTTAGCACAATACAAAATAATATATGAAAACACGAAAGCAATGCTAACTCAGAGTATTTTTACATGGTATCCACCCGAACGGCTGACTAATCCAAGGATCCACGCGGTAGCACACTCTCCACTATGAAATCCACCTTCAAAGGTGGAGAAACCTTTACAAACATTGTCTTCTTCCTCTTTACAAGTTGCGATGAAGAACGAGAGGAAGATCCGATCAGTCGGGGCACGAACATCACTTCAGTACAGTACAAAATTGTACCGTTCATGTGCGGAAAAGTCCCCTTTTATAAGAGAATAGGATAACTTCGCAAGTGTCCAGACCCGCACCAGTCGACTGCCCACTGCCCCTGGGGCAGTCGACTGGCCTAGCAATAAATGCCAGCTAATGGCTAGCCAACGACTAGTTTTGGGGGGTCACCAGTCGACTGCCCCTGGGCCAGTCGACTGGTAGAGGGCTGAAAACCTTCTGTGAGTTTTGGCAGTCGACTGCCCTCTGGCCAGTCGACTGCCCTCTGGCCAGTCGACTGCCCAGTCTCTAAACTCACATACAATCACTTGAAACACTCTCCTTCACGTATGCCTTCAGGTATGCTCCCTTAGCTCGCCCCTTAAAGTCTTCTTCCTCTGGCAATCGTCCCTCGGATGCGCACACAAGCCTTCCTTGGCTTGCCTCTGTTGGGACCGGGTGCATGTTGACATGGATACGGTTTCGTAATTAAAAAAAATAATTACGTGCAGCGAAAGAATTAGCATAAATAATTTCTCAAATTATTTTAACCACGTATCTAGCATGCAACCTTATGATGTGTGGACATGATCATAAATTAAAATTTTGCCAAAAGTAAACTAATTTACTCAATACCTCGCGTAACACGAAGTAAGGGACGAGATCCAACCGTAGCGTCCCTTGGAAGCTCCGCCTCTATTCGCGTCCATGCCGAGTTCTCTTCGGGATGACTTCGCAAAGCCACGAGTTTCGTGCCGACAAGAACTACTAGATTCTCCAAAGGCACGACAAGAATATCAAGAGAGAGAGATGGAAACTAACCACCAAGTAACGGAATCAAGATTCCGTTGGAAGGAAGGAGTTGCGACCCGCTTCTTCTTCTTCTTCGGCACCTTCTTGGTGGAGATGGCTCACGGCAACTTGAAGGGGGTACCGGCCCTAGGGGAGGAGAGAGGGCGCGGGCCCTAGAGAGAGAGAGGGTGCCGGCCCTAGAGAGAGAGAGGGAGAGAATAAGAGAGAGAGAGATTGCTACTTAATCTCTTAATTGGAATTCAAGCCTTGTCTTGGTTCCTTTATATAGTAGCCTCTCCATCGCCAAGTCTCCCCATTCACGGAATAAATTTTCATAAGAAATTTATCCAATAAATTTTCTTATGAATTATTCCGTTATGCCAAGTTTTATTATAACTAAATTTATAATAAAAACAAACACATCTCTCCTTTTATTATGGAATAAATTTTTACAAGAAATTTATTATATAAATTTTTCTTATCATGAAAAAATCAATTCATAATTGATTTTATAAAATAAACCATTTAAAGTTTATTTTAATTTCAATGAAAATAAATTTATTTACATAAATTTCTTTCATATAAATATCTTTATATTTATTTATCCATAATTTTATAAAACAAATCGCGCTTGATTTATTTTATAATTTAAACCAAATAAATTGGTTTCCCTCCTTTATTGTGGCCGGCCAAACCAAAGAGGGTGGGCACCCTCTTTGGCCGGCCACACCAAGCCAAACCCTTGCGAATTAAACTCATTTAATTCGTCCAATAAGCCTTCAAAAGACTTAGTCATTTTAAGCTTCCGGTGCGCTTATGATAAATTCAGATTCGACTTATTTCTCTTGATCGGAAAATCCAATTTTCAACTCGTTTTAAATCCCTCGGATTACTCGTAGTGCGTGTGACTAATAGGCTTTCGATTTATGTTGGCCGCCTATAATCAAACAATTATAGAACGATCATGAGTGGCACCTAGTAGTACATCATGACCCCCAATTAATCGAAAGATCAACGGTTGACCTCAGAAATAATTCTGAAACCCTTCAGCAGCTATAATGAGTCGTGCCTCATTCCCTTCACCATCATATACCCACTTGGTTCAGGACACGGTCTATGTGTGTCAGTCCCCACTAGGCTGACTATGTCACACCTAGCCCAAGTAATGTCTTTCTCGTCCAACGGATTCTAGTTACTCTCATGTTTTTAAGAGACTCATACTCTAAACATGTCATGCTCTGGCCAGAGGCTTTGAGTAACAATCCGACGATAGGCCTTGGGTATACATCTCCTCGCAAGGAGTGGTGAATCCTTTGTAGGCTGTTCAAACATCTTCGGGCACTTCGGCTTATACCCAACCATCCTGGGTCCACACCTCCTTGGAGATGCTTGTTTAAGATGTTAAAGTATAAGTCTCCATGACCAAGATGACATGAACACCACAAGTCAAAGGAACATTGCACTTAATGTTGGTGCAGAGATACACGTAAGTCAAACCTGTGTTTTGATAATGGCAACATAGGTCAAAAGTTAAGTCTTTCTTGTTTTCTAACAAGTTAAACAAGTGTGCAGAAAAAGAACTAGCGAAGGACTGCTAGGCACTGGCGAAGGACTGCCAACACCAAAAGCCCTAGCGAAGGACTGCTAGGCACTGGCGAAGGACTGCCAGCACCAAAAGCCCTAGCGAAGGACTGCTAGGCACTGGCGAAGGACTGCCAGCACCAAAAGCCCTAGCGCAGGACTGCTTGGCACTGGCGAAGGACCACCAGCACCAAAAGCCCTAGCGAAGGACTACTAGGCAACTGGCGAATGACTGCCAGCTCACAAGACCTGACAAAGGACCGTCAGGTAAAAGTCCAACCAAAGGAGCGGTTGGCATCAAGTAAACTCTCCCGAGTGGAGTAGGTGAGGACGCGTTCCCCGTCGAGGGAACAGTAGGCGTCGGTTCGACCTAGGGCTCCATTTTGGAGACCAAAGTCAGAACCAGGACAGCTAAGGCTGTATAAAATAATTAATTTCATTGTGTTTTGGACAAACCCTTGATGTAGGACCGAAGGAACGAGTGTCTGCAACTCAGAGAGCCTCAAAGGGGTGAGGCAACAGCTGAGGAAGGCGCCCTGAGTGTCCAGGGCGCCCTCAAGGTGAACCAGAACCAAGCGAAGCAAAATGGGCTTCGGCTGCTTACTGGGCAAGGCGCCCTCAGCAGCCAAGGCGCCCTCGTCACCAGGGCGCCCTCAGCGCCGAAGGCGCCTTCAGGATCCAAGGCGCTTCGCGCCTAAGCCAGCCAAGGCGATTAACTCTATCCAGCCGAGAAGACCGGGTCAACCAAGGCGCCCTCAACGACCAGGGCGCCCCAGAGGTCAAACCTCATCCCTATTCCGGTGGGATAACGCTTGACCGGAGTGAAGCACGGATCGGATGACACGTGGCAGGGCGCCCCCGACGTCCAGGGCACCCTAGGGGCTATAAATAGCACCCCTCGACCCCAAGCTTCAGATCAGCTTTTCATTCAACGCATCCAAACGCTCTGACGACCGCGCTCTGCTCCAAAAACTTCCCGACTCAAGAACGAAGCGCCGTCAACCTCCCACTGCACCGAAACTCGATCTACACTGGGAGTTGGTAAAACAAAGTATATATTTCTATTTACAGTAATTTTGTAATCTCACTTTGTAACCATTTTGCGCACTATAGAATTGCCCAAAGTAAACGGTCAACGACCGTGGGCCTTGGAGTAGTAGTCGACCCAGGCTCCGAACCAAGTAAAACCTTGGTGTTTGCGTTGTTTGTCTTCATTCCGCCGTGCACTTACTCTTTCTTTTAAATCCGAACATTTTCCGATATTCACCCCCTCTATCGGTCTTTCTCGATCCAACAAGTGGTATCAGTGCGGGGAATTCAAACTTGGTGCAACCACCAGTTTGAAAATTTTTCGGATTTCTTTCGCTTTCTCTCTCAATTTTTTTTCTTCATTAAATATTTTCGTTCGAATTTTTCTTTCAAGGTTGGTGCAACACCCCTTGAAATTTGTGTTTATTTATTCTTCCCGCACTACTAATCCAAGACCAAGTCTTGGAATATTTTTTTTATTATTTGCTATTTCAGTAACAAATGGCCATCCAAGAAGGCTTTAGCACCGCCAGACCTCCACTTTTCAGTGGAGAAGACTTTCCTTACTGGAAAAGTCGAATGGAGGTCCACCTGAAAACTCAGGTGGATATGTGGATAATCATCCAGTCTGGACTGATGATTCCCACAAATGCTGATGGCGTACCGCAAAACTACTCAGAGTGGGACACTGCCCTTAAACGCAAAATTGAAGCTAACGCCAAAGCAACTCAGACCCTCCAATGCGGACTAACGAAAGAGGAGCTGAACCGCGTAGGCCCTTTCAACAGTGCCAAGGAGCTATGGGCTAAACTGATTGAGCTCCACGAAGGAACTTCAGATACGAGGATCAGCAAACGGGATCTGCTACTGAACAAGCTCTTCACCATCAAAATGGCAGATAACGAGACAGCAGCCCAGCTCCATGCCAGAATCCAGGAATTGATGAACGTCTTCACGCAATAGGTCACCAGGTTCAAAACCGTGATCTTATAAGGTATGCCCTAAACGCGTTCCCTAGGACCACCTTGTGGGCATCTATGGTAGATGCATACAAGGTCTCTAGGGATCTTTCAAAAATTAAGTTAGATGAGTTATTTTCTGAACTTGAACTGCATGAACAGACTAACTGCAATTTGGCCGAGAAAAGTATAGCTTTCTTTGCAGGGAAAACAGGAAGAACGACTAAGAAGAAAACTCAAGTTGAACCCGAGTCTACCTCAGACTCAGAAACAGAAGATCAAGAAGGAGATCAATCTGAACTGGTCCGGCTAGCTCGAAGCTACTACAAAAAGTTGAAGAACCAAGCCAACACACGGAGAACAAGCCGAAGAAAGGATGAACCAGCTGAACCAGCAACTGACAAACACAAGCCCAACGTAACCTGCTACGAATGCAAGAAGAAGGGCCACTACAAGACTGAATGTCCAAGTCTAAAGGAGTCCAAAAAGACCAGAAAGAAAAAGGCACTCCAAGCAACCTGGGACGAGTCTTCCTCAGAAGAAGAAGAAGAAGCACCCCAGTCCAATCTTCTAGCCCTGACCGCTTCGGATCAAATCGAGACTGACTCAGACACGGACCAGGACGACGGCAAGCTGACCTTCTCCGACGACGGCGAAATAAGGGTAACGGGTTTTTCAAAATTGCAATTAAATTCTCTTATTTCATATCTATCCCGAGATTTGGCGAAAGCCAAACTCCGAATCGAGTCCCTCCGACAGGAAGTAAAACTCCTGAAAGAAGGAGCTGAGTCTAAATCCTTAACTGAGAAAATTCAGGAAGGAACCCCTGATCAAGTTGAAAAACTTGAATCAGAGAATTCCTCCCTGAAAACTCAAGTTAAGGACTTAAGAACAGCTTTAGAACAATTCACTTCTGGTTCCAAGAATCTTGATATGATTCTTGGAAAACAGAAGTCTGTTCTAAACCGATCCGGACTTGGCTATAGAACCAAATCTCGGCAAAGATCTTACTTTGCTGTACTGAACCAGTCAAGACCTAAGGTTCAGGCATGGGTGCCAAAACTGTGCCTGACTAAACCAACTGGTTCAAATCAATTTTGGATCCCCAAGGACAAGATTCACATCTTGCCTAACCCATACAGAGGCTTTAGTCCAGGGGGAGCCAAAATCAAAACAATTTTCATTATTAGATAATTTTTTTTGCTTGATTGCTTGTTTATTTAAATTTCTGCAAGTTGCCATGCTTAGAATTAGGAATGGTTAGACTTAAGGACTAAATTACTTGAAATTTGAAAACATAGTATTGGGAGGAGGTGAGATGATAGTACGTTGGGGAAACCAACTCTAATAAGATCAAGTCTACTTGGTCTCTTTAGACTGGTGAAACCAGCCGAAGCTACCGATCCAAGACCCAAGCTAGTTAGACCAGAAAATGACCTAATTTAATTTGAAAATGAAATTTCATTAAAAGGCTTTGTCAAGGAAAGGGTGGATGATCCCATAAGGCTACGGCCAAAGAAGGCCTAGTGCCTCGCCAAGACCTGGAAGCCAATTTCTGAAATTCAAATTCAAATTATCTTTTGTCAAACTCGAATCTAACTCAAATTTCAAATAATTTCAGATTCTAATCTGCTTTCAAAATTTCTATTTTTAAAACTTATTCTCTTTCAAAAATCAATTAATCTATCTTTTAAAATTTCTGCCTTCTAAAACTTTTTTAATCAAATCTGTTTTCAAAACTAAAATAACTTTTTCCAAATAAATTAAAATTCCTTTTCAAAATTAATTTTTACCCTCAAAACTGTCTCACAAAACCTATAAGGTTAACGTGATTGAAAACCCTAGATTTGGGTGAGACAGTAAAATTAAAACTTAATTATGATTCCCTTAATACCAGTGTTGTGGTTAAATCTTAAACCATGGTCAACATTGTCAAACTATGGTCAAATAGGTCAAACTTCGGTCAAAACAGTCAAACCTTGGTCAATATAGTCAAATCTGGTCAAAGACACTTAAATTAGGACAAATCCGGTCAAAAACATTCAAATTGGGTCAAAACCTGATTTTAGGGCGCCCAATCTCTTTAGGGCGCCCCGAGGGTGGTCAAAAGCTGCCAAAAGGCAGATGCAGCCTTGTTTAAGGCGCCCCTGTCATGCAGGGCGCCCTCCCACAGTCAGTCAACAGTAGAAAGCTGCACATACGGAACTACAGACCTGCTAAAGGCGCCCTCGTCCGGAGAGGCGCCCTTACCAGTGTCCTTCGGTGGTCAAAAGCTGCCAAAAAGGGCAGCTGCAGCCTGGTGAAGGCGCCCTGGTCAGACAGGGCGCCCTCGCCAGTCAAGGCGCCCTCCCGGGGAAGGGCGCCCAAACTGCCTATAAAAAGGGGGCTCCCCTCCCCTTCTACTCCTCACACCCAAAACACTTCTCCTCCTATACTTTCTACCTTCCAACCCTCTCAAACTCTCAAGCTATCAAGCTCTCATCTTCAAGAATGCCTCCCCGAGCAAACCGGTATTTTTTTTGTTGTTTTGTTAATTCCCTTTCAATTTTTTTTAACTAGCAAATTTCTTTAAGTATACATTCTTTCTCTTAGAAGACGCCGACCTAATCAGGCAGAACCCGGTGCCCAACCTAGTCCTGATCCTAGGTTTCCCAACTTAGAATTGTGTAACAAGTTCGCTCGTACCACCTATAAACCTATAAAAACGAGCTACTTGAATAGACTATTCTTCACCCAATCCTGTCCCCTAGCTATGAACGTCATTAATCACTACCAACTGGACAATCTTGTATTCTGCGCCCACCCAATCAATACTTCCTTATGCGCAGAATTTTACAATAATATCATTAGACAGGATAATCTTGTGTTCTCCACCATGGTTCAAGGTATTCCCCTAACTATCACACCAACTTTACTCAACCGATTTCTAGGACTACGACCCTCGCAGTCCACCTTCTGTTGTTACCCTTCTAGGGAGCCTCCCTTTGATGCTCCCTATTCTGAGATTACCTTAGATACATTGCACTCATATTTCTTTAGGCAACCCGTAGCCAGACGATTTCAGTCTGTAGAATTAGAAGTGCAGGACTACGCCCTATATAGGGTCATAGTCCGATGTATCCTACCATTATCTACCAGGGACGTCACCACTATGCGCCCATTTCACGCCTTTCTACTGTATGCCATGATTCACCAGCTTGACATCGATATAGGACTTCACATTTTTCAGACTATTCTACACGCCTCCAGTGTTACCACACAAGGGCAAGTACGCACACCTTACTGCCACATTATCACATCCATATTACATCACCACGGCAGAAACATTACCGAGGGAGAGATGGCCGCCTTGACTGACTACGATGAAATAGGCTATAGAAACTTTGCCCTAGCTGGTATAGAGGTGTCCGGTACCGGGGTACTGTCCTGGAGACGTCGGAGAGCAGCTCCCCAGATTGATTCGGACGAGGAAGTCGAGTACGACGTCGCAGACATAGCAGCTGAAGCCCGAGCCCATATAGACGCTCCACCGACACTCTATGAGAGAGTGACCCGTATGGAGACACAGATACAGAGTCTCCGAGAGGAGGTCGAGGCTTATCATATAGAGCAGATGGACTCTCGCCGAGCTGATAGAGAGATAGCTGATGCACGATTCTTAGAGATGATGGCACGATTCGATTCATGGCAGCCGGGCCCATCTGATCATCCTGGTCCTTCGTCTTAGATTTACATTGTACTCATAACTATCTGACTTCCCCTACTCAGTAGGGTTGACTTGTGTTTGACTGGTTGACTGTATTTGAACCTTGATTTCCTGCTTTATTTACTGTTGATTTAATTATGAACAGTTAGGATTGTGCTTTATAGAATAGTTTAACTCAATTGTTTTTACTCTACTTAATTTTCAAATTTTTTTTTTCAAAATCAGTTTTAATTTTCAACTTAGCTTTATTTATTTCAAAAATCAATTTTAAAATCTTTTCGACTTAGTGTTATATTAAAACTACCCCCTTCAAAACTAGGTTTTTTTTCAAAAATGGACTTAGTCTAGGCTTTAACCCTAGAACTGCATGCACCTATAGACTTAGAAGCCAGCATCTCACAAGCACCTTAGGGTACTTTTGATTGATAACCTAGAAAGGGTTGAGATGCTTAGGTCTTTGCCTCAATTCAAGATGCTTTAAGTCAGTGCATCGACAGTAATTGGGGCACAAAATACATCTTTCATAGCAATCAAGTTAAGTGTCAAGCTTAGAAAATCTAACTTGAACAAAAACACTTAAACTTGACTAACCCTAGCAAAAACTACTGTTTATAACAGTTAGTAAGTAGCTAATTGGGTTAGACAGGCCCCTACAGAGAATTGATTGATTTAGTGTAAATTTAACTGATTCAGTACAGCAAAAAATTTTACTTAAGTACCTTTATTTATGCTATATTTATTTGTTTTGATATATGGCAAAGGGGGAGAGATAGGAAAGGAGAGAGTAAAATTTTCCTATCAAAATTTTCTAAAGTAAAATTTCCTTTCAAAAATTTTCTTAAGTAAAATTTCTTTTCAAAATTTTCTTAAACTCCATTCTTTATTCAAAAAGTATTCAAAAGTTTTTTAAAATTCTTAAGTTTTTTGGAAAATACTTAAGCTTTCAAAACTTATTTTCAAAAGTTTTAACTTTTTGGAAAATACTTAAGCTTTCAAAACTTGTTTTCAAAAGTTTTAACTTTTTGGAAAATACTTAAGCTTTCAAAACTTGTTTTCAAGTTTTAACTTTTTGAAAATACTTAAGCTTTCAAAACTTGTTTTCAAAAGTTTTAACTTTTTGAAAAATACTTAAGTCTCTCAAAACATCTACTTACGTTTTTCAAAAGTTTGCTAAGTAAGTATGTTTTTTTAAAACTATTGAGTACCTTGAAACTTAAAAGCCTCAAACCTTTTAAAGTACTCAAAGATCATGTTTCAAAAATTTCCTATATATTTTTTTCAAAAGTGCAACTTTTTACCCCCACCAATTTTTGAAACATCTAGGGGGAGATTCCTTCCAGGGGGAGGGAACAAAACTTTAACTTTTTCATGTTTTGTTTAGACTTAACTTTTTGAACTAGGGTTGCCATAAATCAAAAAGGGGGAGATTGTTGGTGCAGCGATGCACCTAAGTCAAACCTGTGTTTTGATAATGGCAACATAGGTCAAAAGTTAAGTCTTTCTTGTTTTCTAACAAGTTAAACAAGTGTGCAGAAAAAGAACTAGCGAAGGACTGCTAGGCACTGGCGAAGGACTGCCAGCACCAAAAGCCCTAGCGAAGGACTGCAAGGCACTGGCGAAGGACTGCCAGCACCAAAAGCCCTAGCGAAGGACTGCTAGGCACTGGCGAAGGACTACCAGCACCAAAAGCCCTAGCGCAGGACTGCTACGCACTGGCGAAGGACCACCAACACCAAAAGCCCTAGCGAAGGACTGCTAGGCAACTGGCGAAGGACTGCCAGCTCACAAGACCTGACAAAGGACCGTCAGGCAAAAGTCCAACCAAAGGAGCGGTTGGCATCAGGTAAACTCTCCCGAGTGGAGTAGGTGAGGTCGCGTTCCCCGTCGAGGGAACAGTAGGCGTCGGTTCGACCTAGGGCTCCATTTTGGAGACCAAAGTCAGAACCAAGACAGCTAAGGCTGTATAAAATAATTAATTTCATTGTGTTTTGGACTAACCCTTGATGCAGGACCGAAGGAACGAGTGTCTACAACTCAGAGAGCCTCAAAGGAGTGAGGCAACAGCTGAGTAAGGCGCCCTGAGTGTCCAGGGCGCCCTCAAGGTGAACCAGAACCAAGCGAAGCAAAATGGGCTTCGGCTGCTTACTGGGCAAGGCGCCCTCAGCAGCCAAGGCGCCCTCGTCACCAAGGCGCCCTCAGCGTCGAAGGCGCCTTCAGGAGCCAAGGCGCTTTGCGCCTAAGCCAGCCAAGGCGCTTTGCGCCTAAGCCAGCCAAGGCGATTAACTCTATCCAGCCGAGAAGACCGGGTCAACCAAGGTGCCCTCAGCGACCAGGGCGCCCCAGAGGTCAAACCTCATCCCTATTCCGGTGGGATAACGCTTGACCGGAGTGAAGCACGGATCGGATGACACGTGGCTGGGCGCCCTGACGTCCAGGGCGCCCTAGGG
>JAGFNQ010009425.1:0-19385 GCA_024364735.1 Boesenbergia rotunda
CTCTGCCTCCCAAGTCTATCGTATTGGACGCCGACAAGCTCAGTGCCTAACCTTGATGAGGTCTAGTAGAATAGGTGGAAATTAAGTGGGATCTGTCCGCTCTCGGATCTGACTGCCCAGCGCTTTCTTATGATTAAAGAGCAAGGTGGGTCGAGCCATGTCCCTCAATAATTTGAGCCCAGTGAGTGAGCTGCTCTACGTCGCATTGTACCGTTCACTTCATTTAAGCCAAAGGAACTCAGTTCATTTTGGAGTCCCGTTGGTTCTACTTCTTTCTGCCCGCGACGTCACGACTAGGGCGGCTCCCTGGGCATCCACTAAGAAAGCGACGTATCGCTCCAACTCGCTGTTCTAAAGAAGATCGTCACTTTGTTCTTCCGTTTCCGTAGAAGTGCTTCAACTACTCATAAGTAAGAGTGTCCCTCTTCAAGTTCTTTTATCATCCATATCTCCATTCAATGTAATATCATAAGTGCTACGAATGGGAGAAGTCCTATGCTATGGGTAGGGCTACGAAAGGAAAGATGGAATAAGGCCATGCGTCATAACGAGTAAGTGCTTTCTATTTGGAGTCCATTGAGTATATGGGAGCTGAATGCCCAAAGAGAAATAGGGAAGAAGGAAGACAGAGCTGAGGTCAAAGCAAATGGAAGAGAAAAGGGCAGACAGAACCCACCACTTAGCAATCTTCCTACCCCATTAGCCAGTGTGGAGTTTAGCTCGAGTGAATGTGTGCGTACAAGATTTCATTTAATGTAATTAAGACTATGGGGCCTTCTTCTAATCTAATTAATGCTTCACCGGGCCTATATTTATCTTCCTGAGTCTCATATGGGTCTCGCAACACAGGAATGAAAGCACTACTTACTCTTCAAATGGAGTACAAACATATTATATTAGATCATAGGTCAAATGTCAAGGGAAGGGCAACAAATGAAAGCAAACCTCAGAGTGGCAAGAATGATTTCAGCCTCTTCCTGCGCCGTCAGAAGTTAGAGAATCCTGATTGTGCCAGTCACGACAGTGCTATAAGATTAAAGACTCAAAGGATCGAATGCAATGACGCCAATCCTCTCTTTTCCAATTCCAATGCGATAAAGTGAGAGAGTCTATATTATATTTTTGCGATAAAGTTAGCCCATATGTGTATTAACTTCGCTCCAATTATGGTCGTGAATAGCATATGCCCTACTTCTTATGTATGCCCGACTATCTTCTATGCCTGACTTATTATGCTTGTACTATGTAAGCATGGAGAATCTATTTCTTATGAGACCACTTCTAGACAAGGCATGGGGTCTTTATTAAATAAATAAGAAGGTGTGAGTACGCAGTGCTTGAGACTCATTCCGAAAAGGCGTTCAGTGGGTTAGTCAATAATATTTGTTTGCTAGAGCATGAATTTGCTAAATTGCTTGCTATCTTCATAGCATGAGTAGTAAGTGGAACTATGATTCTTTACCATGGGAATTGGACTCGGAAAGAAGAGTTCTATCATCGGAATATAGAGAAAGACTAGATGAGGGAGAAGTCAGACCAGAAAGTCTCCCACTCCCATGGGAATAGTGAGTCCATGCCGGAAAGGGTTATGCTTTTTTTAGATTCTGTGGCAGAGCCACGCTCCGGGAACCTATAAGGGAAGTTCTATCTATCCACACCTTTCTTTACTTTATCTAGAATTAGGAAAAGACCTTGAAAGCTCATCCGAGTCTAGTCAACCAAAGGTGCATAGCCGAACGCAGTGACGTGGGCTTGCTTGATCGGGGTTCACACTAGGTGGGGGCTTACTCGTTGCAGTCAAAGCAGCGCTAGGTAGTGAGTTCTCCTTAATCTTCATCCATATGTCTCCACAATCTGAATGGAATCTAGACTGGTTATGCTCCTCACCTCCATTTATTAGAAATTAAGGAAGCTCTGACTCAGCCTGAAGTTAAAGGAGATGAAAGAAAAGAGAGGGTAGAGCTCATGGTAATTCCCCTGTACATTCCATTTCTAAGTAAGTTGCTTAAGATAGCGACGTGAATTGAGAGTTATGGATTCCTTTCCTAGTAGGGGATGATTCATCATTTAGAGGGCCAGGAGCATACACTGAGCCCATCCACTCTCTGCTCAGCTAGAAGTTCGCTAATCCTTCCTCCTCCTGTAGCGCCATAAAGTAGGCTCGAGGTCCGATCTGGACGCTACAGAAAAAAAGAGCAGATTGTGCTGCTTCCCACATCCCTAAAATAGTGAACTCAGAGAGGTACCAGGAGCCGTGTACCCATAGCATTTATATCTAGATTCAAGTAGAATTCGGCTGTCTCTTTGGTCTTCTGTTCCTTGTGCGTGGGGCAAAAGGTCTTCTGTTCCTTGCAAAGTCGAAAAGTTTATCTATCCGGTAGACTTTGTGGTTTTGGATATTACGGAGGACCGTAGCATTCCCATCATTCTTGGCCGGCCCTTCTCTATACGAGTGGGGCAATTGTCAAGGTGAAAGAAGGAGAGTTGGTTCTCCGTATAATGAAGAGATTGTGCTCAACGTTTTTAATCAAGAAAAGAGTCCTCCTGTAACTACTTCGAGTTGTGATCTCAAGGCCATAAGTTTGTGTGCTTCCGGACTTGGTCTTTCTAGTGAAGGTGAGAAGAAGAAAGAAAAGAGCAAAGCAAAGAAGAAAAAGATGAATGAGCCATTTGGAGATCCTTTCCATGGGGGTGACACCTCCACCAACCTCTCCGATCCATGAAGGGAGGTGAAAGTCAAGCTAACGACTATAACTTAGAACTATCTCTTTCCTTTTCCTTGAATAATTTGGTTTAGTTTTGATTGTGTTATTTGTTGCTTATTTGAGTTTGTTCGTTTTTACTTACTTACTTACTTTGATTTTGATCCAATAATGGCTCATTGTGTTTGTGAGTTTCTATTTTCAGTTGGTTGGATACGATTTTGATGCCATCGATCGTTGAAAGTCAAGTTTGACTTCAAAATCGAAATCTACGTTTCGCGTAGATAAATCTGAACTATTTATTTGCTCAAAACCGAATAAGGGTGAATGAGAAATTAATTGTTCAAGATACGTTCAATGGTGACCGTTGGATCAAAGATCTGGACAGATCGCAAGATGGTGCGATATGGAGCGTCGGATCAAAGATCTGAATGTGAAGAGAGAGAATGGATCTGAGGCGTCGGATTAAATGTTCTAATCTGACGGCCGAGATCAAGATGGATCTGAAGAGTTATAACTCTTCAGATCAAGGGACGAGATTAAATGACCTTTAAAGGGTTATACCTTTTCGTTATGAACGGTCCAGATCTGTCTGAACCAAAGGGTACTTACCTCTTCACTCAATATAAATAGATCCCTCCACTAGATCATTTCATTCATTCAAGCATTGCAATCTATAAGCATTTGCACTCCTCCCTCTTCTTCATCGAGAGTCCGAGAAGCCACGGAAGGTTCGCCGGTCTCGGAATTTGAAGTGCTACTATTCCGAGACGACGTCGTTGTATCTTGGAAACGAATTACTGCTATCCGTGAGCACCAGTAGCGAAGCAATATCGTTTTACGGAGATAGCGTCCAACACTAGCCTTGATGTGAAAAATCAATCAGTTTGCTTCCTCCGAAAGCAATCTCTTGATGTGAAAAATCAATCAGTTTGCTTCCTCCGAAAGCAATCTCCCGGAAGTTCCGACGGTCGTGAATAGACTAAGTCAAATACCGAGAAGATATATTCGAAATTATTGAAGGAATAAATTTCCAACATCGTAAAACGATATTAGTGCAATTATTATAAAATAATTGACATCAAGAGGACTCGAACTGGAGACCTCTTGTATATTATTTTGAGGTGGTAACTAACTACACCACCACACCAAGTTGAGAGAATCTGCTCTACAATAAAGTTATTCGGCAAACTGATATGGCCAGAGTCAACGATGTACCAACCGCCGTCATCCCTCACGCCAAGAAGTCGAACGGAGCCGACTTCAAAATCAACGATATACCCACCGCCGTCCCTCACGTCGAGAAGCCAGAGAAATTCAACGGAGCTGACTTCAAAAGATGGCAACAAAAGATGTTGTTCTACCTAACCACGCTGAACCTTGTACGGTTCCTGCGTGAAGACCCGCCAGGCGCTACGGAAAATAATTCTGGGAGCCAGGCTGCTCGCGATACGTGGTCACACGGAGACTTCCTGTGCCACAATTACGTTCTTAATGCGCTGGACAATGCGCTATATAACGTATATTGCATAATGGAGACGGCTAAGTCACTGTGGGAATCGCTGGAGAAGAAATACAAAACCGAAAACGCCGGACTGAAGAAATTCATCGTCGGTCGATTTTTAGATTTCAAAATGGTGGATTCCAAGAGCGTCACGTCTCAGGTCCAAGACATGCAACTGATAATGCATGATTTGGACGCCGAAGAAATGACGCTGAACGAGTCATTCAAAGTTGCTGCGGTAATCGAGAAACTCCCTCCGTCATGGAAGGATTTCAAAAATTACCTAAAGCACAAGCAGAAGGAGAT
Source organism: Boesenbergia rotunda (assembly GCA_024364735.1). NCBI lineage: Eukaryota > Viridiplantae > Streptophyta > Magnoliopsida > Zingiberales > Zingiberaceae > Boesenbergia > Boesenbergia rotunda. The sequence continues at coordinate 4,513 of JAGFNQ010009425.1, forward strand.
GGGACTTGAAGACCTCATCCTGCGGCTGCGAATAGAGGAGGATAATCGAAAATTATCCGACTCTAGAGGAACAAAGCGGACAGTCGACGAGATGTCCAACCTGATGGAACCAAAAGCGAAGAAGTCGAAGCAACCGAACCAGAAGGCTCAAGGCAAAAAGTTCAAGGGCACGTGCTACAATTGTGGAAAGTCAGGACACATGTCCAAAGACTGCAGACGCCCGAAGAAGACAACCAAGAGCCAGAAGAATGTTGCGAACCAAGTCGCAACCTCCGCTGACATAGATCTCAGCACTCTGGATCTCACTGCGGTCGTGTTCGAAGCCAATTTGGTGGACAACCCGAAACAGTGGTGGATCGATACTGGAGCAACCCGCCACGTCTGTTCGGACAAGGCGATGTTCTCCAAGTACACCCCGATAAGTGGAAGAAAGCTCTATATGGACAATTCCACGACGTCCTCAATTGTTGGACTCGGGACAGTTGTTCTAAAAATGACATCTGGGAAGGAGCTAACTCTCATTGATGTGCTCCATGTTCCCGACATCAGGAAGAACTTAGTTTCAGGATCGATACTTGTTAAAGCCGGATTCAAACTAGTGTTCCAATCCAACAACTTTGTGCTTACGAAGAACGGTGTCTTCGTAGGAAAAGGGTATTTAGAACAAAATTTGTTCAAAATGGTTGTAATGACTGTACACCGTAATTTTGATGGTAATAAATTAAAAGCTTCCAGCTATGTTGTTGAGTGTTTTAATTTATGACATGATCGGCTTGGGCATGTCAATAATAATACCTGAAACATCTCGTCAAACTAAATTTATTACCGAACATCGATGTTGACGAAACACACAAATGCGAAGTGTGCGTGGAAGCGAAAACGACGAGACTACCTTTTCATTCGGTGGAAAGGTCAACGACTCCTCTAGAATTAATACATAGTGATCTATGTGACTTGAAATTCGTGCAAACTAGAGGAGGTAAAAAGTACTTCATTACTTTTATCGATGACTGCACGGGGTTCTGCTATGTCTTTCTTTTAAGAAGTAAAGACGAAGCCCTGGAAGCTTTCAAAACCTATAAAACGGAAGTTGAAAATCAACTTGAAAAACGAATTAAAATAATTCGTAACGATAGAGGTGGAGAATATGGTGCACCGTTTGATGAATTTTGTTCAGAATCTGGAATTATCCATCAGACAACGGCACCTTACTCACCTCAATTGAATGGTGTTGCCGAACGTAAAAATCGGACACTAAAGGAAATGATGAATGCCTTGTTGATAAATTCAGGCTTACCCCAGAATTTGTGGGGAGAAGCCATATTATCAGCAAACCACATTCTCAACAAAATCCCTCACAAGAAAAATGATAAAACACCATATGAACTATGGAATGCCCGCGAGCCATCGTACAAATACTTGGAAGTGTAGGGGTGCTTAGCAAAGGTTGAAGTACCTAAGCCAAAGCAAGTTAAGATCGGACCTAAAACGTTCAATGCAATATTTGTCGGATATGCCCAAAACAGTAGTGCATATCGCTTCATAATTCATAAATAAGACATTCCTGATATTCACATGAGTACAACCATAGAATCTCGGAATGCAATATTTTTTGAAAACGTGATTCCAAATAAGAAGGAAAACGTTCAAAATAATGACAACGGAAGTTCTAACAAAGATAATGTTCCAGAACTTAGTTGTCATAAAAGGGCTATTGACAATCAAAGTGAAGAGCCACGTCGGAGCAAACGGGCTAGAGTTGAGAAATCGTTCGGGCCGAATTTCATGACATTCATGTCAGAAATGGACCCAAGAACACTAAGCGAAGCTCTCTCTGGTCCCGACAACCCATTGTGGAAAGAAGCTGTCAATAGTGAAATCGAGTCCATCATGAATAACCATACTTGGGAATTAGTAGACTTTCCTTCTGGTACTAAACCATTAGGTTGTAAGTGGATACTAAAACGCAAGTATAAAGCTGATGGATCGATTGACAAGTATAAGGCTAGACTTGTAGCTAAAGGGTACAAGCAACAAGAAGGCCTTGATTACTTCGTTACCTACTCACCGGTGACAAGGATTATGTCCATACAAGTACTGATAGCCATTGTAGCATTGTATGATCTTGAAATACACCAAATGGATGTTAAGAATGCGTTCTTAAATGGTGAGTTGGAAGAAGAAATCTACATGGAGCAACCCGAGGGGTTCATAGCTCCTGGAACTGAGGGAAAGGTGTGTCGACTTGTTAAGTCGTTATACAGACTTAAACAAGCACCAAAGCAATGACACGAAAAATTTGACAAAATAATGCTATCAAACGAATTCAGAATAAATAAATGTGACAAATACATTTATGTCAAAAGCACACCTGAGAATTATGTAATCGTCTGTCTATACGTAGACGACATGCTCATAATGGGAAGTAATCATGATGTCATCATGAGTACTAAGAAAATGTTGACCAATAGTTTCGACATGAAAGATATGGGTCGAGCAGATGTCATATTGGGAATTAAAATTCTCAGAACGTCTGATGGGATAGTTTTAATACAATCCTATTATGTAGAGTTAGTATTGAAAAGATTCAATGCATACGATCTCTCTACTGTAAAAACACCTATGGATCTAAGTCAACACTTAGCGAAAAACCATGGTGAACCCATATCGCAATTGGAATATTCCCGAATAATTGACAGTTTAATGTATCTCACAAACTATATTTGTCCGGATATTGCCTGTTTGGTCAACAAACTGAGTCGTTTTACGAGTAATCCAAACGACACCCATTGGAAAACAGTGATGCGAGTTCTTAGATATTTAAAATATACTATGAACTACGGATTACATTACGGAAAGTATCCCGCAGTCTTGGAGGGATATTGTGATGCTAATTGGATCTTCGATATAAAAGACTCCAAATCCACTAGTGGATATGTATTTACGATCAGTGGAGGAGCAGTATCTTGGAAATCCACCAAGCAAACATGCATAGCTCGATCAACAATGGAATCCGAGTTTCTAGCACTTGATAAAGCAGCTGAAGAAGTTGAATGGTTGCGGAATTTCTTGAAAGATATTCCGAGCTGGATAAAACTTATGCCCGCTGTACTTATCCACTGTGATAGTCAATCGACAATTGGAATGACACAGAGTAGTATGCATAATGGTAAATCACGACATAAACGTCGTCGACATAATACCATTAGGCAGTTGATCTCGAACGGAGTGATTGCAATCGATTATGTCAAATCTAAGGATAATTTTGCAGATCCCCTAACGAATGGGCTAAATCGAGATCAAGTATACTGCTCATCAAGAGGAATGAGATTGAAAATCTACAACTAAAAACGACTATAGCGGTAACCCAACCTTGTTGACTGGAGATCCCAAGATCTTGGTTTAATGGGACAACGAAGTTACAAAAGTTGTGTAACAGCACAAGAGAAATAATTATCTCTACTATCCCAATCCTAGGATGATTTGGTGCTGTCCTACCACATGTAGTGAGGATAAACTTATGCTTTTAATGACTTCTGTACCTTTAAGGTGGAGTATGGTAGAATATGTTGGTGCAAGTTGCATCAATGATGTTCTCCTTTACGTGTTTTAATGTTTGACAATGTACTTAAGTCAGTAATATGTTGAACAGACAAAGGGGAGCGAAGGAGAAGTAACCTAAGCCTGAGAAAAGTCCTAGTCAAGCTAGGCATGGAAACCCTAAGACCTAGCGAAGGGCTGCTAGGCTCTGGTGAAGGGCTGCCAGAACGAAAAAGACCTAGCGAAGGGCTGCTAGGCTCTGGCGAAGGGTTGCCAGAAAGAAAAGACCTAGCGAAGGGCTGCTAGGCACCTGACGAAAGGTTGTCAGGGGAACAAGTCCTAGCGAAGGGCTGCTGGGCACTTGACGAAGGGCTGTCAGGGGAACAAGTCCTAGCGAAGGGCTGCTGGGCACCTGACGAAGGGCTGTCAGGGGAACAAGTCCTAGCGAAGGGCAGCTGGGCACATGACGAAGGGCTATCAGGGAAACAAGACCTAGCGAAGGGCTGCTAGGCACCAAGCGAAGGGATGCTTGGTATCCAAGACCTAGCGAAGGGCGGCTAGGCAAAAGTCCACCCGAAGGACCGGGCGGCAACCGTCTCCTGAAAGGAGTAGGTGAAAGGCGCTTTCTCGGGGGTAAGAGTTTGCGTCGGTTCGACCTAGGATTGCGTGCCAATCCGAAGTCTGAACCAAGTTCGTAAGATTAATATTTCATGTATACTTGCTTTGCATATATATATCTTGTAGGTACCAAGAGAAGAAGACAAAGCAAGCAAATGAAGTAGGCTGAAAACTGGCTGCCAGGGGGCCCCCAGTGTTGTGGGCGCCCCCAGCAGCCAGGGCGCCCCCACAGGGGGGCGCCCCCATGCAGCCAGGGCGCCCCCAGCAAGGGGGGCGCCCCCAGCCAGTACTAATAAGCTGTTTTCGTGCTGCAGTCAAAATAAGTGTCAACCGGGGCGCCCGAATTAACACTGTTTCGTTGCTACGAGTCTGAAGCAGTGGATAAGCGCTGACTGGGTTCAAGATGGGCGCCCGGAAGATCCGGGGCGCCCTGGTCAAAGCTGTTATCAGCTGCGGCGAAGTAGACGCAGGGATAAAGTTTGACCAAGTCTTCCGGGGCGCCCCCAGCGTCCGGGGCGCCCCCAGGAGTGCTATAAAAGGGGTCTCGACCCCTCTGCTTCAAATACACTTCCTAACTGCGATTCTATTCATTCCGACCGACGACAACGCGCTAAAGACGAGGCTCTGCGACCGGGAGGCTCCAGGAGGAAGTGCGCGGCACTTCGGAGGTCCAGATCGGCCGAGCTTCACATTTTTGCTTGGTTTGCAATTAATTACAGTATTTATTTTTCTTTATTATTGCTTGTAATATTGCACTGTAAGTCGGGTTTCTCCGCCTCCGGAAATTCCGGAAAGGAGACTATTAGTGGACTCAACGCCGAGTACATAGGCCTTGGACGTACTGACCCTGGGGGGTTGGGAACCAAGTAAATAAACCTGCCGTGTCCCCTGTTTTGCTTTCTTTTATTTTATTTTTATGTTTCCGCTGCACTAACGCTCTGAGTCCAGAAGTCTTACGAAATATTTACGAAAGTTTTCACGATCGATATTCACCCCCCCCCTCTATCGACGGCACCGGTCCTACAGAATACTCTTGATAGAAGTGTCACCTATGTGAGTGTGAAGACAGACCGCTTAAATGAAACACTCATGAATCCAAGATGGTGTCCATGGCCGAAACGGAACCAACCATGAGAACTAAAAGTGGGTGAGATAAGTCTCTGTGTGGGTGTTATTGTCTTAGTATACACCAACAGCTGAGCAGTTCAAAACATCACGTTCACTGCGCAGCCTAGTATGCTCGATAGCATTCCACCACGGAAGGTTCAAAGCCACAAACTACCTTTCCCGATGCATTGACTTATCGATTGGACTCTCATAAAGTGTCAGCATGCATACATGCAACACATGCATTAATTTCCATTCATGTGAGGGATTGTTGGATACAATTTTGATGCCATCGATCGTTGAAAGTCAAGTTTGACTTCAAAATCGAAATCTACATTTCGCGTAGATAAATCTGGACTATTTATTTGCTCAAAACCGAATAAGGGTGAATGAAAAATTAATTGTTCAAGATACGCTCAATGGTGGCCGTCGGATCAAAGATCTAGACAGATCGCAAGAAGGTGCGATTTGGAGCATCGGATTAAAGATCTGAATGTGAAGAGGGAGAATGAATCTGAGACGTCGGATTAAATGTTCTAATCTGACGACTGAGATCAAGATGGATCTGAAGAGTTATAACTCTTCAGATCAAGGGACAAGATTAAATGACTTTTAAAGGGTTATACCCTTTCGTTATGAACGGTCCAGATCTGTCCGAACCAAAGGGTACTTACCTCTTCACTCAATATAAATAGATCCCTCCACTAGATCATTTCATTCATTTAAGCATTGCAATCTATAAGCATTTGCACTCCTCCCTCTTCTGCATCGAGAGTTTGAGAAGCCTAGGGAAGGTTCGCTGGTCTCGGAATTTGAAGTGCTACTATTCCGAGACGACGTCGTTGTATCTTGGAAACGAATTACTGCTATCCGTGAGCACCAGTAGCAGAGCAATATCGTTTTACGGAGATAGTGTCTAATACTAGCCTCGACGTGAAAAATCAATCAGTTTGCTTCCTCCGAAAGCAACCTCCCGGAAATTCTGACGGTCATGAATCGACTAAGTCAAATACCGAGGAGATATATTCAAAATTATTCTATTCTAGATATACCCAACCTCCTTTCCTGGATTTGAAAAAGAAAGAAGACCTACGCACCACAAGTGCTACAAGTTCGGACTCTTCAGCTGTGTGCGCTTAGCTTCTTTGTCTTGTTGTGCGCGAAAAAGCGCTACAGCCGGGAAGAAGACCGCTTCCTAAATGTTGACCACTGATGAGCGACTCTTTCATCTGGAAATAGACACCATAGGATAGAGTAGGGCAGAAGACGAACAGGCGGGCCTTCCAACCAAGTGTGTGAGGTCGGAAGACTTCCCAGGACGGAGGCTTTATCTGGACATCTAATCCATGCAGGTATGCCAAAGAACTTTCTCTTTATATTATAACGAAAAAGGGAAATTGAATTTTGCAAACGATGTATAAGCTTTTGAACGAGAAATGGAGATTGGGAAATCAGAAGTGAGAGGGGAGAAGGAAAGAGCACAGCTAGCTAGATAGGCATTAGCTCGAGAGAAGAGGGTGGTTATTCTTATTAGTGGAACTCGGATATCCTCAATCGAAGGATCAGAAGGCACTCTACTAAACACGGATTGACTTTCTTGCCCAAGCATTGCCGCCCTCGGTTAACTACTTTTTTTCTTCCTTACTTGCAGGGGTCTTAGGTCTATTGTTTGACGGGAGTAGTAGAAATTAGGGGAAAGCTCTTTCTTTTCTGATTGAAAGAGATCTTCCGATAACCCTATAAGCAAAAAAGGAAAAAGCTTCTCATTGAAATTCAGACAGTGAGGGGGGCTCTCTTTCCTCTCTAACAAAGAAGGAAGTAGCTCCAGCTGTCTTTACAGAAGCTTAGCCTTCACACCTTTCTTACTCTCTCCCTTATCTCCTATTGTAGTAAGAAAGCGATGTCTTAAGAAGCCTTCTGTCTAGCTCTGCACACGGTGGCTGCTGCATTAAATAAAGAAAAGATTGAGTTATCAGTTAAGATCTAGTAAGATAAGGGGAATTGCTTTAACCCGTCCCGAAAGTTAGGAAGACTCTGGCTTAGCTCATGCACTTCTAAACTATAGAAAGTTGGACATTGGATCACAGAATCCATTGACAACGGATTTCACTACCATTCCCATTTTCTGGCAACTTTCACGCTCTCCTTTGCCACTGCATGACTAGATCAGATCACACAGACATAAAGAAAAAAACAAAAAAAAAGAAGATTCAAATGGCGGGTTTGGGATTCATGCAATAAGAAGGAAGAGTCAGCCGCTGACGAGTCTGCTAGAAAAAGTGTTTTTAACTGAATTCCCGTTGTCGAAAGACCGGGGAAGAAAAGCAAGAAGTCTTTGAGCGAAGAAGTTGTCCTTGGATAAGTGCGAGAAGAGACCTTTCAAAGTCAGTCCCTCAAGTCGGTACTTCCATGGCCATGGTAGCCACCACCAGGGTCATTACCCCCATTGGCATAGCTAGACGATCTTCACTCTCTCGATCCCTTTGAAAACCATTTGCCTATCTATTTGATCTGACCAGGTAAATCGACCTATCCCCCAGCGTACCGGAGCTTTTCTACCCGCGGAAGATCTTTTTTATCTTAGTCAAATGATCTATTCATTCCTTTCCTCAATCGCAGCAGGCAGACCTTCTTACTAATAGATCATTGCAAGCCCTTCTATGCCTATCTTCCCCTCTGCGCCTTGAACAGAAGCTCATGTGCACGCCTCTGACTTAAGCTTAAGCAGGTGCTATCACTTAAGAAAATCTCCGGGGCATTCTTCAAGACTACCACCTTCCTTCTCTTCGGGCATTGGAAGATGAATCAACTCCATATAAGCTGGATGACCCGGGCCTTCTTTGTGGCTTGGTGTTAACTGTAGCACTATCAGACCTTGAAGGTTAAGTTAGTCTTCCATGAACTCAATCCCACATAAATGCTGTGGCATAAGTTATCTAGCGTAATTTTATTACCGGTTGAAACCCCAAATCAGTCTTATGGGATAACATACATAAGTATGCCTCAAGCGAGTGTATATTCTTTCCTTGTGCGTGATAATGAGCAAGCACCTACCAACAACAATTTGGAGGTCACTGAAGAAATATCTCAAGTCGTAATTGAAGAGAAAATGACTGACGGTGTTGGTGTCGAAAACACAATTGATGTTGCTCATGTTCTTTCTAATTCCATGGGTGCTGAAGTTGTAACAAATTCAGATGAAAATGATCAGATCATGCAAGTTGTCAATGATCAGCAAGCCGTTTCAGTTCCGGTTGTTATGGATGGCGGCGGCACAGGGGATTCTGCCGTCTCAGAGTGAAGATATGGAGGATGCAAAAGTCAATCTGTGTGGCCGTGTAAAGCATGATGCATTTGAAATAGCTGCTTCTATATGATTGCCTGCACCTAATTTCATGATTATATTGCACAGCACTGTACTACGAAGTCGGGTTTTCTGCAACCGGCATATTACAACTGATAAAATTTGGATGATAGTAAGATGCTAGGTAGTATATCTACTTGCAAACATTCAATGAATGATCTGTGTTGCTAAACTAGCAATTTACAATATCTTTAGTTCGCATCTTTTGTATGTGATCCTGTCGACAAGCGAAGATCGATTCTCTCTCGGATGACTCGGTCTAACCAAGCTGACCCGGTCTGTTGTAGTTTTGGAGGTCGGACCGAAGTTGGGCTCTCAATATAGTGGAGTGGATGCAAAATGGCAGCGACCCTTCTTTGAAGCCCCAGGGGGGGTTTATATAGGGGGCAAAAGAGAGTCTTCCCATGTGTGAGCTGTCATTTCTCATTAAGAGAAGATCAATCGCCAGATCTCGACAGTGACCGCTATATTAAATGTCATGACCTGCCATAGCCGCCTGACACTAGTAACCGTCTGACACATTGCCTAATATATTTTTTCTGTCCCTCTTTAATTGTCGGCGGCTTTGCCAGGCAATGATTATGCTAAGGGGATTATCTTAAGAATATCCGAGAAGGAAGGCTTAGGCGAACAGATAGGCTTGCAGTTGTTTGGCCGTCTCTGTGTGATCACAAGTATCGGATCTCGAACACCAGACCTCAAGGATCCCGATCTCGGATGATCAACCTTGGGGGTCCCGACCTCAGATGGCCGGCCTCAAGGATCCCGACCTCGGAGGGCCGTCCCCAAGGGTCCCGACCTCAGATCGCCGACCCTAGGGCGATCTTTATCCGGGCCTACTTACTACCGGTTCAGATCGGCAAATGAACCCGACCGAGTCCTCGATCTTTCTAAAAATCATACGCCCAGATCAGTATGCATGGAGGGGTTGAGCACAGTAAAACATGCCCTCGAACATTTTTGATTCTACTCTAGCAAATAAGAAAATGGTTGTCGTCGGCGAGCAACTAAATTGACAATTAGTTTTAATGTCGATTCTAATTGCAAACGCCACCCAAAAGGTAGGAGCCCTGGCTGTTTCTTCCAGTGCGATGATGAATTAGTATGCCGTCGGGGGAGGAGAGACGAGAATAAAACAAGAGTTATGATATGCATAGTAAAAAAAGTAAAGACCCAGTAAAAATTTTGATTGTTAATCGACGGTATATTCGACGTCTGATTGCCAATTAGACACTATCAACGATTTTTAGCCGTCGTCCCGAATCAAACTATACTCTGTGGGCATGATGAATCCGTCGGAGATCGCCGCAATTACGATCTCACATCATTCACTATTAATTTCGACGAATTCATCGTTGCTGATGATCCTGATGGGTTTATCGTCCCCCCAATGTATAATTTAATTTGGAGCGGTAATCGAAAATCGCCAGTGCTATTCGATCGGTGATTGAATATCCGATTAAATTTTTTATTGGGATATTCACTTTTATTATATAAATTATTTTTTTAAAAAAATATCCACACTCAAAAAAGAAGAACCAGAGTCTTCGCCAATTCAACTAGTACTCAGAAAGAGGGTTGCGTTCTTGCTAATTCCGTACTCAGTGGCGGATTAGTCATATGATGCATGCCTTAGTTTTTTCTAAAATTTTTACTATTTTTTAATCTTCAACAATTATTTTAAATATTTTTTAATTAACAAAAATAAATAAATTGAGCCTAATCCCACTCAAATTAGGTCATGTCTTGACCCATTAAGCAAGCTATCCTCTTGTATTCATGCTTGTTTGTTTTATTATTTTTTACTGACTAGTCCGGAACTGGACTGGACGATCCCTCGAGTAAATTCAAAAGGCGAAATAGCTATCCTAGTAATTTTTTCCCGGGCATTTGGGGCTATGGTACAGTGGTAGGACGACTAGTCACTATTTCAGACATCCACAATTAATCTCCAACTACGACCCATTTGCAGGAATTTTTTCTCCAAATAGGATGCAAATTCTAGGACATTAGTCTTCTAGACTGTTCACTATGAGCGCTTTCTGATTTATCCTAGTAATATATAGAAAATTTCTATGAAGTCGGATCGATCACCCTAATAAAAAAGCGAACTAGCTCTTGCCACGTTTCAATCGTAGTAAATGCACTCGGTGTGAACATTGAACTCTCGTTTGAAAAAAATAAATAAATCCTACATTTCACCACCACACATGCCCTGGATGTGGCAAAATTTTGGCACAATTCTAGCCTCAATTAAAATTAATTTATTAAATTTAAAATTGTTTAATTTGTCTCTCTCGATACTATTAGAAAAATAATGAATCAGACGGCAAACAAATTAAATCTGAGATGATCGAATCGGCCCTATAAAAATTTTCCACCGATCACAAGGATAAATCGAGAAACGCTCACGGTGGACAGTCTATAAGCCCAACGTCCCAGAATTCATGTCCCATTTGAAAAAAAAACTCCTACAAAATACATCGTAGTTAGGGATCAAACCGTGGATGTCTGGATTAACGACTAGTTACCCTACCGTTGCATCATAGCCCCGGGAGCCTCTCGATACTATTAGAGCAAAATGCTCGTATAGTTACCAACTTTATCAATCCGTGAAGACAATTGCTCTCCATACTAATCCTCAAAATTTATGCGTATTGATAACTTTTAGAGAAATTTCAGACGCATTATTTGTATATCATTGAAATTCAACATCTGTATTTTCACATCCAGGAACAATAAACTCTGTATATCAGCAAAGCTCGATACAGCACAGGAATAATATCGTTAAGTATTTTTTATTAATCAGAAAATCTATAATAAATATGTTGAAAACCTCTCCTATACTTTGAGAATTTCGGTACTGCTTTATGTAAAAATGAGAAAATAAATTTCTGAATAAAAAAAAAGAGTTAGAGCTATGGAGGAGTCGCGAGGAGGTAGTCATCCCCAAAGAAGTAGAGCAGGCGCTCGACGGCCCAGCTGGGCTCCGCTGGAGGCGGGGGTGGCGGCTGCTGGGCAGGGAGAAGGGGAGCGCGGCAGAGAGGGCAGCTGAGGTGCTCGTCGTGATCGAACCACCGGTCCAAGCAGCCCTTGTGGAACACATGCCAGCAGTTGGTCAGCTCCCACACAACAGCCCCGGCCGCCACCTCGCTCAGGCACACGGCGCAGGTGACTCCGACCCCAGCGGGCCTTACCTCCTCCGCCGCCTCCAAGAGGTCCTCATAGGTCGTGACACGGAGGGTGGCCCTCACCGCCACGGTGCGGCAGCGGGCTCTGGCCTCGGCCGCGGCTGTGTCCTCCAAGTAGGGGGAGGGAGACGGCCACCACCAGGCGTGGCTGGGGAGGAGCAGCCACCTAAGGAGGAGAGCAATGAAGAGAGCGGCCTCCTTAAGACACCGGACCAGCTCAAGCCTGGAGTAGCAGTATTCTATAGAGATGCTCATAGAACTGTGTTCTTGAGAGAGGAAGACAACGAAGAGAGCAAAGGCAAGAAGGGAACTTTATAGTGGGAACTGGATGATCTCAGCAAAGATGCTTCCTTTTTCCAAGGAGGGGAAGAATAGAAAGAGCAAGTCTAGAGCCAAATGGTGGAATGGATGCACAAGGAAGAATTTCAGAGGCACAAGAGTGTACCTTGACTAAATCAACTACTTAATAATAGCTGAACAAGCAGTAAGAGCTGAATTAGAGTCAGAATCACTGCACCAACTATATATATATATATATATATATATATATATATATATATATATATATATATTTTGAGATGTGACATTTTAAGTTCTCCACAAGACTCTCCTTCTGTGACCACTTTCAATAAAGTAGGATGGAAAGTGGAGTCCTAAATGGATTCCCTCAGAAAGATAAGATGGTCCTGATTCTTGGCATCTTATCATTGCCAATTGCCACCATTTCATGAAGGCAAAACGTGAAAGCAAATGCAGTGATCAAGAAAATCATTAGAAAAAAAAAGAAAGGAAGTGCAGTGTTCACTTACTCGAATAAGAGAGACAGAAAAGGACAAAAAATTTAAAAAAATTATAAATGACACAACTATCCTTAAATACATGTTCGATATTATTATATATCTCCAAAACCGATCGAACGCATTATAGCAACTACTCATAATTGCTACAAATATTATAACAATTACAGTTTCGTATCTACTACAACTTGAATGTTGTGGAATAGAACAAGTCTGAGTTGTAGCAGTTACAATTTTATAACTGTTACAATGTAAATATTAAATGAACAAGTTGAATCCGTATTGTAACAATTACGAAACCTTAACTGTCAATGTTTTTGAAGAAGTTAAATATGCGTTGTAACATCTATGAAATCATAATTGCTATAACGCATTCGACTTCAGAATTTATTATGTGTGATAGGAGATAATAATACAAAACAGTATAAGACATGGTGTCATTTTATATGGGAAGCTGATGGGGTGGTGACGATCCAATAGGACGCACTTTCAATTATTGCCCAAAATAAAACACTTGTTTATTGAAAAGGAAAAGAGTTGGTGTAGTTACTGACCTTAACGCTGAAGTATGAAAGTGGTTTGACATCAATGTGAATCAACTGCAAATGGGGACAAAAGAAGCAGCCAAAGGAAGAAAGAAGAATGCGACGTATGTAATTGCAACAAAAAAGACGAGAGAAAAAGAAGGAAGCTATGGCATCATCCTCAGGATTGCTAACCTAGCAGTGATGGTATCAAAGGAAAAGCATAAAGGAACGGTGATATCAGGAGATAGGAAGGCATAAAAGCGATACACGGAAAGGTGATATTTCTCTTCAGAGGACCTTATAATTTCACGGAAACATTATCATAAACAAGCTGGTCTATTATTCTACCCTATCTCTTATCCTATGGAAATCAATTATTCCATGAGATGGAAGGTGGAAAAGGTACAATTTACAGAAGAAAATATCTGTCAGGCAACAAAGTTAGAGGTCCACAAGACATGCTCAGCAGAGTCTACAGGAACCAGAAAAGAAGAGTTTCTACAATTCAAACTCTCTCAACGACAGGCAATTCTGATACCGAGACATTAAACATGTGAGCTACGGAGAATTCCGTGACCATAGCCAGCAACCATGACCAATGAGACAAGAGATACAACACCTGCTGGAAAAATCTTCCCGGACCTCCTGAACCGAGGACCCATGACTACAAGGAGAGCTGCAGATAGACCTAGATGTAGAGGAGACATCAGTAGAGGTAAGAAAGCATTAGTATAGTGGAGACATGAGGAGGAACATTGACTGATATTGTTGTCATACCTAGACCGAGAGATGAAGCGAAAGCTGGCCTTACTGGAAGCTGTGTGTACACGAAATACAGTAGCAAAGCCGATATCCCTCCTGCAGCTAACGACTTCTGGCTGCCACTTTTAACATATCCCATGATTCCACCAACTGAGAGGGTGTTGTTAAAAACCAAAAGAAACATCATCTATGCATGTTACTGATGTTATACAATTCAGTAAGATGAGAATATAATGAAACTCAAGCAATTGTATGAGAGCTCGTATAGTATATTTTATAAAAATAAACAAATTATTAGTTCCAAGCATTGCAAGGATCTGAGACATAATTAATACACTGTCATTTATTAGTTTCTAGGACTATAATGTCCAGTTATTGGATGATTGAATAGTTATCAATCTCATCTTCTACAGAAAAATATCAACCTATCAATTCTAATTAGCCATAATAGCCAAACAAAGATTGCCTTTGTCTGCCATGAAATCTCAGGATCTGGAAAAAATAACTCTCATGCTAAACAAGTCCATAATTATTTTAACGCTTCCATCAAAGGATCTCCATAACTACATATCTAATCACATCCAAGATGGAATGTCGAATCATATACCATTAAGAATGATTAGCCACAATGGTGGACAAAATACTTACCAAGCTCGGTGGCCTAGGTTCTAGTATTATTAAAAATAATAGCTTAATGCATAAAGTATCAAATACATAGGGATGGACAATTGGAACTAGAATGTCCAGCAGACCCATTTCATTAGAAGTTAAGAGAGGATCTAAGTGTGTGCTAAGATTTAGGAAGCTCCAATGGCCATACACTATTTTGAATAGTATGAACAATTATAACTTGTAAGTTACTTGGATAATATCACCCACGCCACAATTATAAACAGTCAGCAGGATCCATCAATTACAAGAACTATCTCCAGACTATGTTGGGAATATACTGATAGAAATGGAGGAC
>JAGFNQ010009426.1:0-22337 GCA_024364735.1 Boesenbergia rotunda
ACCCACTTGGTTCAGGACATGGTCTATGTGTGTCAGTCCCCACTAGGCTGACTACGTCACACCTAGCCCAAGTAACGTTTCCTCATCCTATGGATTCTAATTACTCTCATGTATTAAAGAGATTCATACTCTGAACATGTCATGCTCTGGCCAGAGGCTTCGAGTAACAATCCGACGATAGGCCTCGGGTATACATCTCCTCGCAAGGAGTGGTGAATCCTTTGTAGGCTGTTCAAACATCTTCGGGCACTTCGGCTTATACCCAATCATCTTGGGTCCACACCTCCTTGGAGATGCTTGCTTAAGATGTCAAAGTATAAGTCTCCATGACCAAGATGACTTGAACACGGCAAGTCAAAGGAACATCGCACTTAAGCTGCAGTAAGAACTTCACTGACATATCTATATGTAGACTACCATATGAAGTTTTACAGCCAGTCACTCCAATGAACTAGTTCCCTTAACTAGCATTCATGTTTATTTCCGGACATCTCAATGTCACCAGCCAGTGAGAATCAGCTGATTAGAGAATAACACATGCTAGTCTCAACAGAATTGATAGTGTCCGTATTTATCAATTCATCGACTAGGGACAATTTCAATACTTCACAATTACACATAGAGATAATCACTAGTTGTGAATTCATCACAAATTCTCTCATGCTGTGAATTGTATTGGGGACATTCAGTAAATGAGTTTAAGATCTTAATCATGTATACTCAAATAGTGAATATTCATTTATTAAAATAAATGATTACAATCATAAGGCAATTGCCTTAGGACACTTCTCTCATATCACTAACAAACTCCCACTTGGCCTAATGTCAATCGCTACGGTACCCAATACCACAGGCTCTAACATGACCCTCAAACTTACTTTGAGGCAAGGCCTTAGTTAAAGGATCCACTAAATTCCTTTCAGTGGGAATTTTCTCAATTTGTATATCATTCCTACTTATAATCTCTCTGATCAGATGATAGTGGCGAAGCTCAAGTTTGTATCACAATGAGACCTTAGTTCCATTTCTTGTGCAATCACTCCATTATTGTCGCAGTAAACCGGAATTGCTTCAACAATGGTTGGAACCACACCAAGTTCAGTGGCGAACCTTTTGATCCAAACTACTTCCTTTGCTGCTTCCAAAGCTGCAATGTTTTCTGCCTTAATGGCAGTATCCGCTACTATGTCTTTCTTGGAACCTTTCCAACTTATTGCGTTTCTTATTCAAGGTGAATATGTATCCAGACTCAGACCTGGAATCATCCGTATCTGTCTGGAAACTGGCATCTGTATACCCACGTATTACCATATCACCTTCTCCATATATTAGGAACACATCCTTAGTTCTTCTTAAGTACTTGAGGATTGTCTTGACAGCCGCCCAATGATCCATTCTCGGATCAGACTAGTATCTTCTTGTGACGCTCAGAGCATACAATACATCGGGCCTAGTACATAACATAGCATACATGATAGATCCTATCGCGGATGCATAAGGAATCTTACTCATGCAAATCCTCTCGTCTTCTGTGCGCGGACACATAGACTTTGAAAGGTTGATCCCATGCCTGATGGGAAGGTATCCTTTCTTGGATTCCGACATGCTAAACCTTTCTAGCACTCGGTCTATATATGTAGACTGTGAAAGACCAAGCAACCGTTTTGATTTATCTCTATAGATTCTAATCCCAAGGGTATAGGTTGCTTCTCCCAGGTCTTTCATGGAGAAAGTTTTGGACAACCAAATTTTAACTGACTGTAAGACTGATATATCGTTTCCTATAAGTAATATGTCATCGACATATAACACTAGGAATACGACTGCACTCCCACTATCCTTCTTGTACACACAAGGTTCGTCAGGATTTTGTGAGAAATCAAACTCTTTGATTATCTCATCAAAACGGATGTTCCAGCTCCTGGATGCTTGCTTTAGTCCATATATAGATCGTCGAAGCTTGCATAATTTGATTTTATTAACCGATGTGAAACCTTCAGGTTGTATCATGTATACATCCTCAAGCAGGTTTACATTAAGGAAAGCTATTTTCACATCCATTTTCCATATCTTATAATCATAATGAGCTGATGTGGCCAGGAGCATCCGAATGGATTTAAGCATAGCTACTGGCGAATAGGTTTCGTCATAATCAATTCCTTGTTTCTGACGATATCCTTTTGCCACTAATCTAGCCTTAAAAGTAACAACATTACCTTCCATGTCAGTTTTCTTCTTGAAAACCCACTTGCATCCTATGGGTATAATCCCTTCAGGTGGGTTAACCAAGTCCCATACTTGATTTTCGTACATGGAATCCATTTCCGACTTCATGGCTTCAAGCCATTTATCCCTTTCTGAATTTATCAGAACATCTTCATAACTGATAGGTTCGTCATTGTTAATGAGTAACACGTCGTTCGATTCACTTATGAGAAATCCGTATCTCTCTGGAATATTGCGTGTCCTATCAGACCTACGAAGAAGTGGTGTTGTTTTAGGTTCAACTGATAGCTCATCATTATGAGTTATTAGTTGTGGGTCTAGACTAGGTGTCTCTGTAATGTCTATTAGAGTTTCTTGAACTTCTTTAAGTTCAATGCTCCTCCCACTGTTTTCTTGTAAAAGCAATTCTTTTTCCAGAAACACAGCATGCCTTGAAACAAAAACCTTTTGTTCCAAGGGATGAAAGAATTGGTAACCCTTCATTTCCTTAGGGTATCCAATAAATAGACATTTATTAGACTTAGCATCCAATTTGTCTGATACAGTCCGCTTTACATAAGCAGGACAACCCCATATCTTAAGGTGAGTTAAATGAGGTTTCTTACTATTCCACGTCTCATATGGAGTAGTAGAGACTACCTTGGTCGGGACTCTGTTTAGTAAGTAAACAGCTGTCTTAAGCGCATAGCCCCAAAAGAATTTTGGAAGAGTTGCATGATTCATCATAGATCTAACCATGTCCATCAAGGTTCGGTTATGCCTCTCAGATACACCATTATGCTGTGGTGTATATGGCGGAGTCCATTGAGACAATATCCCATTGTCCCTAAGATAATCTTGAAACTCTTGACTCAAGTATTCACCACCCCGATCGGATCGAAATATCTTAATACTTTTGCCAAGCTGTTTCTCTACTTCACTTCTGAACTCTTTGAATTTCTCAAATGCTTCAGATTTGTGTTTCATTAAGAACACATACCCGAATCGTGAGTGATCATCGATAAAGGTAATGAAGTAGCTATAACCTCCTTGTGCAAGATTTGACATTGGTCCACATACATCAGTATGTATTAGACCAAGCAATTCTCCCACTGGTTTACCTTTTCCAAAAAAGGGTAATTTGGTCATCTTGCCTTTTAAGCATGATTCGCATGTATCAAATGAACCGGGTTCAAATGATTCTAGAATTCCACATCGGTGTAATTTGGTCATGCGTTTCTTACTTACATGGCCAAGACGACAATACCACATATAGGAGTCTATTTGATTATCTATTCGAGCACGTTTGTTGCTAACTTCGATATTGAAAACGTCACCGGATAAATCTAACATGTAGATACCATTGTATAAAGTTCCGGTCCCATAAAGAACACCATTTAAAGTTATGTAACAGCAATTGTTACTAAAAGTTAAATAATAACCCTTTTGATTCAAGCATGAAATAGATACAATGTTCTTTATTAACGAAGGAACAAAATAACAATTATCCAATTCTAAGACAAGTCCAATAGGGAGCTTTAGCAAATATGTTCCGATGGCAACAGCAGCAATCTTTGCTCCATTTCCAACTCGCAAATTCGCTTCTCCCTTGACGAGTCTTCTTCTATTCCTTAGCCCCTGTATGTCATTACATATATGTGAGCTACACCCAGTATCAAGTACCCAGGTGGACGAGGAAATAGAGTGACGTTCAATAACGAAGATACCTGAAGAGGATGGGGCATCGGATGCCTTCTTCTTCAAGGACTCAAGATAAACCTTGCAGTTTCTTCGCCAATGACCCTCCTTGCCGCAGTGATGGCAAGTGCCTTTTGGTGTCTTTTCAGTCATTTTGGCCTTTTTCTTCTTTCCCTTATTCTGTTCTTTGGGCTTCCTCTTAGAGCCTTTCTTTGAGGAACCAACTAACAGTACCGTCTTCTGATCCTGCTTTACAGAAGGCTCTACAGTCTTCAGCAGGTTGAGCAACTCAGGAATGGTAGTCTCCAGCTTGTTCATCCGATAGTTCATCACAAATTGTGAGTAACTCTTGGGCAAACAATGCAGAATTAAGTCAACACTTAGTTCGTGATCCATTGCAAATCTGAGTGTGCCTTGTCGCTCAATGTACCCCAACATCTTCAACACAAACTGTGTGATAGAAGTGCCTTCCTGCATCTTAGAGGTGAAGAGGAGTCTGGAGACCTCGAACCTTTCGGATCTCGCCTGCTCGTCAAACAGCTCATGAAGATGGAAGATGATGGTATGAGCATCCATATGCTCATGCTACTTTTGCAGCTCAGGTACCATAGCGGCCAGCATGATGCAACTCGCAAGTTCAGAATCGGCCACATGTTTCTGATAGGCCACTAACTGGTCTGGAGTTGCATCTTCTGGAGGATGGTTGGGAAGTTGTTCTTCAAGGACATAAGCAAGCTTTTCTGCCTTGAGGACTATCCTCAGGTTTCGAAGCCAGTCCATGAAGTTTGGCCCAGTCAGCTTATTGGTGTCCAAAATGGAACGCAAATTCAGAGAAGACATGATCAAGTGATTATCCTAGAAATACAAATTGAGCTTATGTGAGAAGAATGATAAAGAATGCATCAATATACATTAATTAAATCCTATTTATTTTTCGAATTGAATAACCCTTTTTATCAATTCGGGAGATCGTAGGAACATCTCCAAATAGGTTGATATCCAACCATAGATAAGAACAACCATGGCTAGAGTCCATCAAGTTATTCTTAGCTATGAAGGTAGGTAATTATACCGATTACATATTATACATATGTAACTATCACATTATGCTATCAACTAATTGAATGTTTACATAAATCAATGGGTTGTTAACTCATTAACAAGTATGCAACAATATACATAGCACCCAACTGCACCTCTCTTTACATCGACCTTGGCTGTGGCACAACAAATCGATGCTCCAAGCTTAAGGCTGACCCATTAATCAAGAAATAGTTTTAATATGGTTGGAGCTCATTCAACCGTTTAGTCAGGCTTGGATGTGTCCAACAACCAAAACTAAGGATTGACCTCTGACTCCAACTATATTAATCATAAACTAATTCCATGGTTTGAACATGTTGAGGTTCAAGCCGGGCATGGATGTGTCCATCAACCCAAACGAGAAACAAAACTCTGGTTCTAAGCATATTAATGGAAGGTGTTGGCCTTAATATTTTGTAAGGGGTTTTGAGTCTCATCCTTTTCCTTTTAAGCACATTCATGACACATTCATGATAGTTATCATACTCTTGTCTCGTCAGTACGGATAAGGGTTGTCAGCTCCTCCGGCTATATAAACTTCGCACACCCCCTACTGCAGGTACGCGTGCGCAAGTTTTCTCACCTCTTGCATCATTTCAGTTCAGCTCCACTATTATGCCTGCGGATACTGACTTGACCGTCGGAGTGCTTGACCGGGGAAACCCCCGGTGGGTTTGCTAACGGTCACTGTTTTGTAGAGGCCCGCCGAAGCGCGGCCAACTCACGACCACCTCATCAGCTCGTGCCACCCGGGAGGCCGTCCGGCCCGTGGGATCGCCACCTCGCTTCGCGACAGGATCAAATTTGGCGCTAGAAGAAGGGCCACCAGTAGCCTGATCGGGAGCAGAGATGGAGGAGCCTAACCGGGTCTGGACAACTCCCGAAGAATACGAACGTCCCTTTCCTCTGCCCGCACCTCGCGGTCGGAACTCACGGGGCAGACCCATGCCAGGGGGAGCATCCGTCTCTTACCGAATAAGGGTAGGCCAAACAAGGGAAAGCTGTGGCGAGAAGAGCATGTAGGACCTTGTGTAAGCCAGTCCGAGGGAGCTCTCACCCGCTAGACTAGTAAAAGATGTATCTTGCTACCCTTACGTATCAGAGGAAGGTCCCAATCTTCTTAAAGGCAAGCCAGCAGCTCGATGTGCGCGAATCATAAATCGAGATCCGCTCTCACTATCCCTCGGCGCGCCTCTCAGGCGACGCGTGGCGACCCATGCTCCCTGAGATGACCTCGACCGAGAAGCCTCGGCGCAGGCTCTCAGGTGACGCGTGGCGACCCACTCTCCCTGAGATGACCTCGACTGGGAAGCCTCAGCGTGGCTCTCAGGCGACGCCTGGCGACCCACTCTCCCTGAGATGACCTCGACCGGGAAGCCTCGGTGCGGCTCTCAGGCGACGCGTGGCGACCCACGCTCCCTGAGATGACCTCGATCGGGAAGCCTCGGAGCGGCTCTCAGGCGACGCATGGCGACCCACGCTCCCTAAGATGACCTCGACCGGGAAGCCTCGGCGCGGCTCTCAGGCGACGCGTGGCAACCCACGCTCCCTGAGATGACCTCTACCGGGAAGCCTCGGCGCAGGCTCTCAGGCGACGCGTGGCGACCCACGCTCCCTGAGATGACCTCGACCGAGAAGCCTCGGCGCAGGCTCTCAGGCGACGCGTGGCGACCCACGCTCCCTGAGATGACCTCGGCCGAGAAGCCTCGGCGCGGCTCTTAGGCGACGCGTGTCGACCCACGCTCCCTGAGATGACCTCGACCGGGAAGCCACGGCGCAGGCCCTCAAGCGACGCGTGGCGACCCACGCACCCTGAGATGACCTCGACCAGGAAGTCTCGGCGCAGGCTCTCAAGCGACGCGTGGTGACCCACACTCCATGAGATGACCTCGACCGGGAAGCCTCGGCGCGACTCTCAGGCGATGCGTGGCGACCCACGCTCCCTGAGATGACCTCCACCGGGAAGCCTCGGCACGGCTCTCAAGCGACGTGTGGCGACCACGCTCCCTGAGATGACCTCGACCGGGAAGCCTCGGCGCGGCCCTCAGGTGACGCTTGGCGACCCACGCTCCCTGAGATGACCTCAACCGGGAAGCTTCGGCGCAGGCTCTCAGGCGAGGCGTGGCGACCCACGCTCCCTGAGATGACCTCGACTGGGAAGCCTCGGTGCAAGCTCTCAGGCGACGCGTGGCGACCCATGCTCCCTGAGATGACCTCGACCGGGAATCCTCGGCGCGGCTCTCAGGCGATGCGTGGTGACCCACGCTCCCAGAGATGACCTCGACCGGGAAGCCTCGGCTCTCAAGCGACGCGTGGCGACCCACGCTGCCTGAGATGACCTCGACCTGGAAGCCTCGGCGTGACTTTCAAGTGACGTGTGGCGACCCACGCTCCCTGGGATGACCTCGACAGGGAAGCCTCGGCGCAGGCTCTCAGGCAACGCGTGGCGACCCATGCTCCCTGAGATGACCTCGTCCAGGAAGCCTCGGCGCGGCTCTCAGGCGACGCGTGGCGACCCACGCTCCCTGAGATGACCTCGACCGGGAAGCCTCGGTGCGGCTCTTAGGTGACGCGTGGTGACCCACGCTCCTTGAGATGACCTTGACCGGGAAGCCTCGGCGCGGCTCTCTGTCGACACGTGACGACCCACGCTCCCTGAGATGACCTCGACCGGTAAGCCTCCGCGCGGCTCTCAGGCGACGCGTTGCGACCCACGCTCCCTGAGATGACCTCGACCGAGAAGCCTCGGCACGGCTCTCAGGCGACGCTTGGCGACCCACTCTACCTGAGATGATCTCGACCGGGAAGCCTCGGTGCAGCTCTCAGGCGACGCGTGGCGACCCACCCTCCCTGAGATGACCTCCACCGGGAAGCCTCAACGCGGCTCTCAGGCGACGCGTGGCGAACCACGCTCCCTAAGATGACCTTGATCGGGAAGCCTCGGCGCGGCTCTCAGGCGACGCGTGGCGACCCACGCTCCCTGAGATGAGCTCGACCGGGAAGCCTCGGCGGAGGCTCTCAGGCGACGCGTGGAGACCCACGCTCCCTGAGATGACCTCGACCGGGAAACCTCAGCACAGGATCTCAGGCGACGCGTGGCGACCCACGCTCCCTGAGATGACCTCGACCGGGAAGCCTCGGTGCAGTTCTCAAGCGACGCGTGGCGACCCACGTTCCCTGAGATGACCTCGACCGGGAAGCCTCGGCTCTCAGGTGACACGTGGCGACCCACGCTCCCTGAGATGACCTCGATCGGAAAGTCTCGGCACGGCTCTCAGGCGACTCGTGGTGACTCATGCTCCCTGGGATGACCTCTACCAGGAAGCCTCGGCACAGGCTCTCAGGCGACGCATGGCGACCCACGCTCCCTGAGATGACCTCGACTGGGAAGGCTCGACGCGGCTCTTAGCCGACGCATGGCGACCCACGCTCCCTTAGATGACTTCGATCAGGAAGCCTCGGCGCGGCTCTCAAGCGACGCGTGGCGACCCACACTCCCTGAGATGACCTCGACCGGGATGCCTCGGCGCGGCTCTCAGGCGACGCGTGGCGATCCACCCTCCCTGAGATGACCTCGACCGGGAAGCCTCGGCGCGGCTCTCAGGAGACGCATGGCGACCCACGCTCCCTGGGATGACCTCGACCGGGAAGCCTAGGTGCAGGCTCTCAGGCGACGTGTGGCGACCAACGCTCCCTGAGATGACCTCGACCGGGAAGCCTCGGCGCGGCTCTCACGCGACGCGTGGTGATCCACGCTCCCTGAGATGACCTCGACCGGGAAGCCTCGGTGTGGCTCTTAGGTGACGCGGGGCGACCCACGCTCCCTGAGATGACCTCGACTGGGAAGCCTCGGTGTGACTCTCAAGCGACGCGTGGCGACCCACGCTCCCTAAGATGACCTCGACCTGAAAGCCTCAGCGCGGCTCTCAGGTGACGCGTGGCGCTCCATGTTCACTGAGAGGTCCCCCGACCGGGTGGTCGTATTCTTGCTCCATGCTAGCCTTTCCCTCGGATCGGCTCTCAGCCAGACGCGTGGCGGCCCATGCTGCCTGAGAGATCCCCCGACCGAGCGGTCGTACTCTCACTCTGCGCGAACCCTACCCCCCAAGCCGACTCTCGGCCAGGCTCGCGATGATTCCCACCCTCGGAAACTTCAAGCAGGCATTCTCATTCTTGCCTTGCTGACTCGGCGAGAGCAGGAGCAGCTCCTAGCTCGATCCTTGGCTCAGGGGCATTATCTAAACCAAGCGCCTCGCTCCAGGCCCACATACGGGCTAAGGGCAGCTAGGTCAGCTAGGTCTCATGACTACGATAACCTAACTTCTTGATCAAGCGCGCTTCATCCAACTCCCGGATGGTTCAAGGGATCACCACGAACTTCCTTCGTGCTCACCCGAGTCGGGGGGCACTAGGGGAACGTTACCTATGCATAAGTACCCGATTAACCGATACACGACAATCCTGACATGGCGGGCGCTCGCTCCCCGGAAAAGGGTAGACGAGCACACCTTCCCCCATTCAGATCGCTTGCGCTCTAGCACCATACACACACGGGCAGAGACTCATAAGAACGAGGATGGTGAAACAGGAAAGTAGCATTCATAATGTACAACTTGGCCTCAGCCTACATGAGAAAGCAGAAAAAAGCAGCATGAAACTACAACTTAGACGCAGAAGAATGAGACGGGGCTCGACCCTGCGTCTTCTCCCGTTCTTTGCCAGTCATCTTCAGCTTAGCCTCCAGAGTCGTGTAACGCTGTGCACCCGCGAAAGGTCGCTTTGACAGACGGCCAGTTCCTCTTCCTTAGCCTTCAGATCGGCGAGCAGCGTAGCAGCCGACTGGTCGGACTCTTGGAGATCCGCCTTGGCCTTGGCCAGCTCCACGCGGGACTATAGCTCCCGAGTCCGGGTCTAATGCTCACTTCGCTCTAGGTAAGCAATTTGTTGTCGCATCTAGGCGACCGAGGCCCGAGCCGCGCCCCGCTCCACCAGATGTTCCTGTAGCTGTGCCTCGGCGCAGGCGACACGCCCATGAAGGGCCATGTTCTCAGACCGTAGCATATTCTAGGCCTCCTCGCCTGGTTGCGGTTGCGTGCATCGGAGCTAAGCTTCTAACACCTCCCTCCGGGATTCTGATTGATGAAGGGACTGAGTCTGGGTGGTAAAGAAAACACCTGTGTCATATATTGCACCAGTTAGCTGCAAAGGTGGCAAAGGATTAGCCCGAAAAAAATTAAGCAAGCGAGAGCTATCAAAAGAGCATACCTGACAAACCTCCGCCACGAGGCTATTGATTCTGGCAATGGGGTCTTGACGATCAAATGCCCGTAGACCTTGATATAGATAGTCGCTCAAGGGGCATGCAAGCCACTCGAGCAGACCCTAGCGGCTCAGAGTCAGGAACCTCGTAGGCAGCGCTAGGGTTTGCACGCGTGGGCAGACTGAGGTGTATCGGGCTAGGGTCCATGGCCCCCTCGGGGAGAGAAGGAAGGGGGATATCAGATAGCGCCCCGGACGAGCTGGCCAAAGCAGAGGGGACTGCCGAATGAACGATCCCGGGAGCAGAAGAAGCAGGGACAGCCGGCATAGATATCGGAGAGATGGGAATCCTCGGCAAAAGGGAAGGACGAGGTCTACTCGTCTGTCTGCTCGAAGAGACAACCTGAGTCGAAGGAGGCACCGGCAAGGAGAAGGAGAAGAAGAGGCGGTCTTCCAAGGGAAGGCGGTAGTAGTTCCAAAGGGAGGCGAGCGGTCACGCGGTTGGTTTCGATGACGCCCAGTCTCCAAGGGTGAAGGATCCGCGGCCAAAACCTCAACCTTGGAGTCTACCACCTCCTCCTCTGGCGCTTTACCCTTATTTGCAGAAGAAACGTCGGTAGGACTTAGCGCCGGGGAGGAAGACGCTGAAGTAGCCGGTGGAGCATTAGCCGGCTCAGAGAGCATAGCTGCCATTGCTGCCGTGAACGCAGCCTCCTTCTCTGCTATCCCCGCTACCAAAAAGTCATGCAACATTTTGGAAAGGGCACCGGGACGCCGGAGGAGATAACTGAAGGAAAGGGGAAGAAGGCAATAGGAAGTGAAGGGAAAACAGAGGCGGCGGGGAAGGTATTCGCCGAAGTCTATATAAGGAGCAGCAGTCAATCTCAGCCGTTGGAAAAAGGGTTGCGAGTAATGGCCAACCTTACGATGGGGCCGGTAGAGAAGCCAAGGGGCACAATACGACAATGGTGGGTCCAACGAACAGACGTTTCGTTGCCCAAGGCAATCAAAACAGGCGACTAACATTTGGACGCCTGAGAAGCCA
This sequence comes from Boesenbergia rotunda, assembly GCA_024364735.1. NCBI lineage: Eukaryota > Viridiplantae > Streptophyta > Magnoliopsida > Zingiberales > Zingiberaceae > Boesenbergia > Boesenbergia rotunda. Next base: position 11,291 of record JAGFNQ010009426.1, read on the forward strand.
CTGAACAGAAGGCGCGTGTCCCTACCACTTAATGCATCTCTCAAGCGAGAGGGAAGATAGATAAGTTGTCAACCAGGCAGCTTGAACAAAAAGGAAGTTAGGATGACCCAAATCCCCATGGGCTAGTTCCTGCTAATCCCTTGGTCCATGTCCCAGTCGGACGCATGGCAGCCCACGATCCCCAGAGTCGGCTCAGCCAAGAGGCCAAATCCCCACGGGCCAGTTCCCGCTAATCCCTTGGTCTGGGTCCCGGTCGGACGCGTGGCGGCCCACACTCCCCGGAGTCAGCTCGGCCAAGAGGCCAAATCCCCACGGGCCAGCTCCCGCTAGTCCCTTGGTCGGACTCATGAAGGTGCATGTCCCCTAGTCTGCCCCGGCCAAGCGGCCAGGCCCTCGCGCGAGGACATAAACCGGTGTTTAACTCACACTCCCTCCAAGACTAATGGCCCGAGCGTATGCTTATCCTAGCCTCGAGCACTTAAAAATCTCATCACCCCCACGACCGAGCTAGGGGTAGGCGGAAACTACGTTAAGCGTTCGGTTTTTCGTCTGACTCACCCCCACGATCACTCGGATCTTTAACATTGGAAGGTGGGGGCAACCACACTCAAGCCGCGACAAGCAAAGAAAGGAATGTGCATTCAGAAACAAGAGTGCATTACAAAATCAGGGGCCGAGTGTCCCCTCATTGCAAGAAGCGAGAAAAAGCCCGACCTTCACTTGAAGGGTTGTTTTGTCATGTCAGGAAGGTCCTTGAACATGTCCCGAAACTGGACTGATGTGGGAGGCAGATCGGGGCATAGATACCCGCCCAGCCTGAGTTGCCAAACGACACTAACCCCTTGATGCATCATTACGGCCAGGAATCACTGGGAGATCTAGTCCTTGTGAGCCTTGGCGTTGATGCACTCAAGTCGGTGGGCCTCCAGCCGATCAGCTTCCGCCTCTTTGTAGGCGCGTAGCTCCGCCCACTCGGTCTGCATCGCGTCCCAGGACACCTGACGTTTATACAGCTCTTCTAACTCCACATGAGCCACGTCCCAAGCTGCCTAGCGGCCGCGCAAATCCTGTAGTTGGTCCCGCAGCGAACCAATTTCTCGCTCCTGGGCCACTAGTTGCGCTCGCAAAGGCCGAATCTCCTTGACGGCCCAGCGAAGGTCGTCCCAGGTCTTCAGAAGGTCCTCTAGCAGCCTCTCCTTGCGCTTGCAATCGTGGAGCCATGCTTCCTCAGCCTAGACCACCCAAGCTTGCGCCTGAACCACCTCAGTGTCAGCCGAAACAATCAGTGCCTTGGCGGTCTCCAGCTCCTCTCGGGTCTGGCTCAGCAAGTCCTGAAGGCCGATAACCTCCGCCCTCAAGCTATTCAGTGAGTCATCGTCAGAAGCCAGCTGGGTATGGTGGAGCCTGGCTTCGAGGTCTTCCATACACCACTCAGCATAATACCGAGCCTTGGCATGGTTCAGCATGGACACACACATGCTATAACCTTGGGCCCAAGACTGCAACAGAAAAAACTCGGTGACATGCCTGCTAAAGGAAGAGTAAGACACACAACAACCTATAAACACATACCTGTGTGGCCATGGCCATAAAATCATCCGCCCAAGCGTTAGGACCGACTGAGCCACCTGCCCGCAAGCCAGCCATGAACCTGTCCGCTACTGTACCATACAACCGGACGTCTCACGACCGTATGGAGGCAATGCCATTCGGTACTGTCATGCTCAGTAGCCAGTCGGACAGCGAGGGCGGTAACATGTGCAGCAAGTCTTCGCCGGTAGGTCCTTCCTGCCGGGTCGGGGACACCTCCCCCGGAGGGATCACGGCTAGTTCCATCGGTAGCACTAAGGGAGAAGGGGGTGGCAGTGCTAGGAGGTCGGTCATCGGCGCCTTGCCCCTTTGCCTTTTGCTAAGCTGGCTGGAGGAAGCCTCCAAGGGGTCGACCGAGTCAAGCACGGATTCATCACCCTGGGGGCAGCGCAGAGAATGACTCAAAGGTCGGGTATCCTCTGAGCTAGACTGGGGAGTTTCTTCATCTTCAGGCAGGGAGGTAGGTGACCCGGAACCAGAGAAAGTCGCCTCGTGTTCCGCAAGATGCTCGGCCTGTTGCCCCGAGGTGGACACCTTTCGCTCATCCAACAGCTTCTGGATGCATGCCTCCATTTCATCAGGCCTCAGTCCATAACCCTCTTCGGGGGCAGCAAGATACATCATCTCGTCTATCAAGCAAGCAACGGTCAAGTGGCAGTAAGGAAGCAAGGAAGAAGAGAATGATGCTTACCAAGAGAGGCAGGCCGAATGAACGGTGCAGGACTGAGCCCGAACACGGACATGATGAGCTCACACAACAGTGGCACGATGGAGAAGTGCCGACCACCAAGCAAGGACAAGGCACTCCCGAATGTAGGGAACTTCCGAGAATCGGTGTAATGAGGGGGTGACTGAGGTGCGTCCTGGCGGAAGCCACAAGGCCAGGTAGGGGGCACAACGGGGCGAATGAAAAAGTACTTATCCTTCCAACCCTTAGCGGAGGATGGAAGCGAAGAGAAGAAGGAAGTCCTGGGCCGAGCTTGGAAGAAAAACTCGCCCAGCTCTTGCCTTTTCAGGTAGAAGAAGTGATGAAAAAGTTCGGCCTAAAGAGGAATGTTATACACCTGGAAGATAATCACAGACCCACAAAGAAGGCGGATGGAGTTGGGAGTTAATTGGGATAGATTAATGCGAAGGTAGTGTTGGATCGAGAGAATACAATAGAGGGGGGTGAATATCGTAAAACGTTTCGGATTCGAGATTAAGAGAATTAGCAGCGAAAATTTAAAACACAACGCAAAGAACTCAAGCGATTTACTTCGTTCGGAGTCGCGGTCGGCTCCTACTCCAAAGCCCACGGTCGTTGACCATTTACTGCAGGCAATTCTATATGTGTGCAAAAAGGTTTACAGACAGATATTACAGTTGAAGTACAGTAAACTTAAAAAGTTAGCTCTTTATTACCGACGCCCGGTGTGGATTGTATTTTGGAGCAGAGGGACGTCGTCGGCGCTTGTATCTCGAGTTGGGAGGTTTCCAGGTCAGAGCGCTTGAGTAGAAGAGCGTATTGGCGTTTGAAGAAGTGATTCTGAAGCCTCAAGGGTCGAGCCCCTTTTATAGTAGGTCTGGGGGCGCCCTCCACGTGTCCTCCGATCCGTAACCCTCTCGGTCAGCTCTAATCCCTCCAAAATCAGGATCGAGCTTTGACGGGGGCGCCCGGGATGCAGGGGGCGCCCGGCTTGACTCAGTCTGCTGGCTTCTCGCTGGCTTGAACCTTATCTGCCTCGTTGGCTTGGACCCAGGGCGCCCGGAAGCACGGGGGCGCCCGGGAGCACGGGGGCGCCCGGGAGCATGGGGGCGCCCCGCCCAGTGAACTGTCGAAGCACATGTTTGCTTAACTTATTTTGCCTTGACCTTGGGGGTGCCCGGGACACTGGGGGCGCCCTACTCAGCTGTTGCCTCTCTCCTTTGAGGCGTTCTGAGCTGCAGAAACTCATTTCTTCGGTCCTGCATCCAGGGTTAGTCTAAAGCAACACAAAGCAATCAAGTATTAGGTTTATACAGCCTTAGCTGTCTTGGTTCTGACTTTGGGTCTCCAAAATGGAGCCCTAGGTCGAGCCGACGCCTATGTTCCCTCAACAGGGAACGCGTCCTCACCTACTCCTCTCAGGAGAATTTACCTTTTGCCAACCGTCTCCTCCGGTTAGACTTTTGCCCAACTTTACTCACCAGGTCTTCGTGCCCAATCCGCGACCAGGTCTTAGTGCCCACCGTCCGAGCAGGTCTTCGGTGCCCAGCCCCCGACCAGGTCTTAGTGCTCAATTCCTTGAACCAGGTCTTCGGTGCCCAGCCCTCGGCCAGGTCTTAGTGCCCAGTCCACAACCAGGACTTATTGCCCAACTTTATGTCAGGACTTAGTTGCCCAGCCCATGGCTAGGACTTATTGCCTAGATTACCTAGGACTTTCCTGCACACTTGAGTAACTTTATTAGATCACAAATGATACTTAACTTTGAACCCTTTGCCAATATCAAAACAAGGTTCGATATGGTACTTCCTGCACCAACAGGTAGTGGCAGACCGAGGCAATGAAAGGATGGAGGGGGAAGCGCAGCCCCGCCTACAAGTGATCTCGCGAGAGGGTGATATAGTGCGCCGGAGGTTTGGCAGGCTGATCAGAAGGAGAAGGCAGCACGACGTCGTGGTTGGACGGGATAAAATTCCGCCTTAATGGCGTCAAGGTCGCCGTGGGTGAGGGCAGACCTCGCTGTGATATACCAGGGAGCGGGGTCGCGAGACGAAGAGGCCATACCAGGAAACAAAGTGAGTACTGCGAGTATCAAATACAATCAAAGTATCGAACTCCTCTAAACTAATGTAGCATAGAGTAACTCGAGTCGTCTCCCAACGAATGTAGTTGGTACATGATAATTCTCAGGATCATATATTATTGCTTTTGGGTTTTTGATATCAAACTGGGGTTTGGATTTGAACGTTAAGACTACGGAATGAAATAGCAGAGCAAGTATGAAATCTAATCCTAATTAATGAAAAACAATGCGAGTAAAGAAGATCTACTCTAATCTAAACTATACTTGCAAGAATTAAAAGCAACATAACGTAAAGCAATTAACAAAACCTAGACTAATCAAACATCATTGCATCTAAATAAAAATAGAACTCAAAGCAATTAAAAGAGGCAAGACAAGCAAGAATTAAGCCAAACAAAACACATGGAATTAATCCTAACTATAGAAACATTTTGTCGAACAACTTGTAAGCATGAATCAAAATAACAAAGGTACGTGCAAACTAATGTGGGAGATCAATCTAATACAAGCATTCATCAATAACACAAACATTCAATGATCAACACAACCAACATCCACATCCACATCTGATGAAGGAAAGAATTAACCCGAATCTGATGAAGGCTGGATGAAGGAGCTGAAAATTGAAGCTACGCTGCTGTGAAGAACTACTGCCGAAATTGGAAATGCTGTGATGCTGGAAAATGAAATCTGCTGGATGAAGAGCTGTGAAGTAGAGGCTATGAAATGAAGAAGAAGAACAGCTGGAAGAAATAAACTGCTGAACTTGAATGAATTGCTGTAAAGAAAAGCAAACGAAAGAATTGCAGTAAGAAATTGATCGCCGGCTGCGGAGGAAGATGGTTGGCTGCTTCCCTCAACCCGAAAGGAAGCTGCTGTGAAGTCGACTAGGGTTCGGACCCCGAGCCCTAGCTGTGCGGTGATGATCCGGCCGACGGCGAGATGGAGAGGTGGCGATCCGCCGGCCGGAGGAGATGAAGCGAAATCGCTGAGGAAGAAGGAGGTTGCCCCCTTTGCCGATCGATGCCCTAGCTTTGCGTCGCTGCTCCCTTTTGTTCGTCTCGGCTGCGCGTGGGTTCAGCGCTTGGTTCGGTCCAGTCAGTTTGGTTCAGTCAAGCCAAGCAGCTAGGTCGATTCAATCAAGCCAAGCAGCTAGGTTCGGTCCTTTTGTTCAGCCAACCCAGTCTTGCACTTGAGTTTAGCCAGCTTGGGTTCGGTCCAATCAGTTTGGTTCAGTCAAGACAGTCTTGCACTTGAGTTCAGCCAGCTTGGATTCGGTCCAGTCAGCCAATCCACAGCTCAGCCCAGCTCCTGCTCAGCCATATGATGATGGAAGCAACGGACGGCTGAGATCAATTTGGCTTCATCCAACGGTTGAATCTCTTCAAATCTGAACCAAACTCCACAGATCTCAATCAATGGTCCTGATCTACCTGTTCCCAGCTCGGATTAACCAGATCAGTGGAAGATGGTCCAGATCTTCCCTTTCTCTGGAATGGATGGCTCCTATTAATCTGATGTTTGATCCCTTTGATCTGAATCTAATGCTGACTCAAGTCTGACCCGATTTGATCTAGGTCCATGATCAATTGAAGCCTACAAAATGATATTCAAATTTAGTGCCAACAAATATCCCAAATATACAAAGATTTGAATTAAAAGCCAAAATAGAGGAAATACATGAAACCTAATACAATTGCAAACTTAAGCATATAAAATGTGGATCAAACATGGATTTTAGAGCCTAAAATAATCACAAAAATGATGGTTATCAACTCCCCCACACTTACTTCTTGCACGTCCCGGGCAAGTAAATAAAACTCAAAGAAAACAACATATCTCCCAAACATTACATCCCCTATCAATACTTGAGGAATAATAAAAGAAAATTACTTAGGATCATCAAGTCTCAAGAATCCATGTATTTATGGTTCAAAATCTCATATAAGTCAAAAACATGGTAATTTCATCAACTTGAATAAACTAAGCATGACAAAATACTCACAAGATGGATATATGCACTGATGCTCACAAAAATAATAAATATGGAAGTGGAGTTCTCTCAAAACATTCATGACATTGCACTACCATATGCTTGCTTATCTTCTACTTCTCCACTTTTATAACATAAGTACACAAATCAAGAGGACTTTTCAAGGACTAATGATGAAACCATGTGCTAACAAGCAAGAAGGGTAGATAACAAAGGAGATCAGAAAGAAAATCAAAGAAGATCAAAGAGAAAATGAGAGCATTGGGGTAATTAACATGATGTATACAATCAAACAATAGGCCAAAATAAATAACTCAATCAAACCTCCAACACTCAAAATTCTCCTTGCACATTCTCAATACAATACACAACAACCACTTACAACACTTCTAAAAATGCATGCATGTATCAACAACTTCACTCTTGAGTTTCTCTAATAAAGATATCAAATGAGTATACATCAAAAATTCTTTTATGAAAATATTCCCTCTTGTTCATCACTAACAAAAATCCCGAGTGCTTGAGAATTTTTTTTCACTCTCTTTAATTTCTCATTCTTTTCTTTTGCGTTTTTTTTAACTTCTATTTTGTTTTTTTTCCCATTTCTCTCCTTTTTTCAGAGAGACTTTTTCTTTTTTTAGAGAGATTTTTTTTCAACAAGCATTCGTCCATACGCACTTGTCTCCCCCCCCCCCCACACTTAAAACTTGCCCGTCTCGGGCAATGTAGCAAAGCATGATAACATCTAAAACTCACAATAATAGAGGTTGATAATAGAGAAATAAAAATGTAACTCATCATGCAATCACCCCATGCTCTCATCGCATGCTCAAGGGAAGAATAAGCTAATAAAGATATGGCAGTGAGAATGTAATGACAATGAAAAGATTTGACAAAGGAAAGACAATGAAATATGAAAGCAATAGATGAAATGCTCAGTAGTAACAATAACAAAGAAGAGGGAAAACTAAGAGTTCAACAAAAAAGGTTGCCTCCATCATATTCATGTAAGTTTATGCTATTGTAATTTCAAAAAGAATCAAAGCAAGTTCTAGAGTGTCAAATATCACAAATGCTATCACACATAAGAGGATTAAGGATAGGCATGGCAATATCCTCACTAGGTGAACAATAAAATGTCATGCTTAATCCAACAAGATAGAGTCCATCACCACAATAAATGACTAAATGCAATTAATGTCCCCAAGCATACCAAGGAAACCAAAACTCAATAGTCAGACTTAATCATCTTTTATGATTCTCAAAGCAAAATAAAGGAACATGTAAGGAGATACAACTAAAAGTCAAACAAAGTTTATTCAAGACCAAACAAAATGCAGAATGAGGAAGCAAAACATGAATGCAAAGTATAAAAGCAAACAAACATGCGAGTATAAACATAAAGAAAAATAAGAAAAGGAAAGTAAAGGAACAAACTCCCCTTTATTCCTAGCGGCTGGAGGCGGTTAAGGAGTATCATCCATCCCGGCAGTGGTGGAGTTCGGGTAGTCGAGAGAGCATTCCTCACGTGATTTATGTTGTAGTGCATTGCTCCCCCACACTTAAACTTCACAGAAAAATATTCAAGTGGCCGAAGGCGATTAAGATGCAAGATCCACTTAAGAGAGTGAGTGCTACTAGTCAAAATAAAAGCCACTCCTCCCTCTTGATGCTTTTTGGAAGTCCTTCCAGGAGGTTGGAGTCTGTTCAGATGGAGCACCCACTCCAGAAGTTTTCGGGACCCTGCAAAACCATGTAATACCTCTCTCAAGCGTGCAGGGTAAGAAATAAGTGTAATATCATCAGTCTTTATGTAAAAAGAATCGAGGTATGCATCACATCCAATGAAATCTATCTTGGGTACCTCTATCAGTTTTTCACCGTCAATATCTGCATAGGATGTGTCCAGTAATTCATCAGAACAAATAACATCAACACTAGGTACCTCAATTGAATTTTCACAATCAATTTCTAAATAAGATGTAGCAAGACATGCATCACAACCAATAAAATCAACTCTAGGTACCTCTATCGGATTTTCACAAGCAGTTTCTACACAAGGTATATCAATAAATGTGTCACAGCCACTAAAATCAATCTCGGATACCTCCATAAGTTTTTCACATTCAACTTCAGCATAAGATATATCAAGAGATTTATCACAATAAACAACATCAATTTCAGGCACTTCTAAAAATTTTTCACAATCATCATTTACATGAGATGTATCAAGTAATTCACCACATTCAACAAAATCAATTTTAGGTGCCTCTACAGGTTTCTCACAAACAATAAAATCAGAGTGAGGTGCCTCTATTGATTTTTGCAAAGAAATAGGAGTAATACTTACCTGATCGTGCTGAAGAATAGCTGGAGGTTCTACAAGAGTAGATGTAACTGTGGTCCCCTCCTGGTCAAGTACAAGCTCCACTTCAGGTTCAGGTTCTGGTGGACACTCAACTAAAGTAGGTGATTCTTGGGTTCTTGCTTCCACCTGCAAGTCCCTACACTTCCATGTTGATCTTCTGAATCTTCTAATGTATCAAGCAATGTTGGTGGTCCCTGGGGCTCAGTGCAATCCCCTACACCTGTGGATTCATCTGCAACGCATGCTTCATCAACCATATCTGCAACACCCATATTAGAAAAGTTAGAATCATCAACAACTAAATCATCACAAAATAAAAGTATAGAATGATCCTGTAAAGTTTCAGAATTGACTTCAAAACTATCACAAGTTCTGCAATCAATCTCCTTCAATGCCTCTAAACCAGTAGGAATGGGTGATTCTTGGAGCTCAGTGCAATCCCCTACACTCTTAATCCTATCCTCTGAATTTTCTGATGTATCAATCAATGTAGGTGGTTCTTGGGGCTTTGTGCAATCCCCTACACCTATAGATAGTTCACAATCATGCCCCTCAGAATTAAGAGTAGCTTGAGAAGATAATTGTTCTGATCTTTGGGCGTTTATTTGATTCACTTGATTAACCAACTGTCCAAGGCGTCCTCCGATGTCTTGAAGCTTTTGTTGAACCATTTCTTCTATCCTCTGTTGTGGCACATTTACCCCACTAGAACTTCCATATCCCCCTTGGTTAGCATAGGGATTTGATTGACCTTGAAATGATGAAGTAGTCGGCTGGAAAATATTACCCTGCTGTGGTTGGAATTGGGGCTGTTGGGGCTGATAGGAGGGCTGAAATTGTTGCTGAAATGACTGATAATTAGGCTGGAATGATGGTTGAACTTGCTGAGAATTACAACCTTGAAAATTCTGATTTTGAGATGGGAATGGTTGTGGTGAAGATTGAAACTGAGTGGGCTGGAAGTACTGATTTTGTGGCTGAAAATTCTGGTTGCAAAGCTGAAATTGCTGTGGAAATTGATATGGTTGCTGGTAATTCAAATTATCTTGGTACCCTTGATGAATTCCTTGAAAGGGTGATTGATTTTGTTGATAGGGTTGCTGAAATTGGGGCTAGAATTGCTGAATTGGTTGTTCAAAACTCTGGAATTATGGCTGCCCATTCTGAGTTTGCTGGAAATTTGGTTGACATGGCTAAAAATCTTGCTGAAATTGCTGAAATTGTGACTAAAAAAACTGATTTGTTTGCTGAAAATTCGAATAGGGCTGTTGGAAATTTTGCTGTGGTGGCTGATTGAAAGGTTGCTGAAAATTTTAAAAATTTTGTTGGAACTGCTGTTCTGGTTGACTCCAAGGTTGGTTTTGCTGGAATTGTTGATAAGGTTGCTGCAAATTCTGACAAGGTTGATGGAAATTCTAAAAATATTGGTACTCTGCCATGGAACTACTTGAATGAGTAGAAAAAATTTCCAATAGCCACCTGCAGTCCTGGCCAAAAACAAACAAAGAATAGTAGCAAATGTATACAAAAGATAAAGCAATCAAGAATAGAATCAAAAGATATAATTATCAAGCACCATTACACTCCCCGGCAACGGCGCCAAATTTGATAACGCTCGCGTGTCGTACCGCGAGTATCAAATACAATCAAAGTATTGAACTCCTCTAAACTAATGTAGCATAGAGTAACTCGAGTCGTCTCCCAACGAATGTAGTTGGTACATGATAATTCTCAGGATCATATATTATTGCTTTTGGGTTTTTGATATCAAACTGGGGTTTGGATTTGAACGTTAAGACTACGGAATGAAATAGCAGAGCAAGTATGAAATCTAATCCTAATTAATGAAAGACAATGCGAGTAAAGAAGATCTACTCTAATCTAAACTATACTTGCAAGAATTAAGAGCAACATAACGTAAAGCAATTAACAAAACCTAGACTAATCAAACATCATTGCATCTAAATAAAAATAAGAACTCAAAGCAATTAAAAGAGGCAAGACAAGCAAGAATTAAGTCAAACAAAACACATGGAATTAAACCTAGCTATAGAAACATTTTGTCGAACAACTTGTAAGCATGAATCAAAATAACAAAGGTACGTGCAAACTAATGTGGGAGATCAATCCAATACAAACATTCATCAATAACACAAACATTCAATGATCAACAAACATCCACATCCACATCTGATGAAGGAAAGAATCAACCTGAATCTGATGAAATCTGGATGAAGGAGCTGAAAATTGAAGCTACGCTGCTGTGAAGAACTACTGCCGAAATTGGAAATGCTGTGATGCTGGAAAATGAAATCTACTGGATGA